>PVJX010049194.1:0-11107 GCA_004027295.1 Dolichotis patagonum
GTGGAATCTTGCCTACTCCTTCTAAGATATTTTAATCAAAACATTATTTGCAGTATTTCAAGCAATAAAGTGTTTATAGACAGCTTTTGTGGCATGTTGAAGCATTTATTTACACAGCAGATGCAATCAGAAAAACCTTCTCTACCTCTTAATATAATCTTGTAATGGGCAAGATTGCTACTTGAGTGTATCTATTCATCTTCTAACCTGTTTTAATAACACAAGTGACACCTAAGAAATTATTCCTTGATATTTCAATAAGCTTAGCCTGTGTAGACAGAGAGAGGAAGGCAAATGAGGTTAAATTGGCATTGATTATTTAAGGTACATTTTTTCATTTATTTAATAATCTCCCTCAGCTCAAGAACTACTGTGATCATAGGCCCGTGATAATATACCGAATTTCTTCTTTAAAAATTATTACCAGGTACAGTACAAGTTGTAGCACAATGTACACTAACAGTTTCAAGACTACTGATCAGTTTGTTTCAAAATATAAGTAATTTATTATATAGGTACTTAAACTTATTCACTGTAGTGAATTTTAATATATTTTATTATGATCACTGTGTTCTATAGATTCTAATTCCTATTTTATGCAAAATGTGTAGCAACAGGTAACTTCCCCCAAAATGATAGTCATATTCCTGAAATAGGAACCTCAATAACTGGCAAATATTTGTACTGATCTGAGGCTAAAATTGACATCTCTAGAAAACAGACAAGCGCATACATCAAAACCATTGATAATATATTACATTTCTACAACATTTTAATTTTTTCTGATAAGCTTTATTTGAAAATTATAAATATGTTTATACTCTATGAAAACAAAAATATAAAAATATATTTTCTGAAAAGATATGAATAAAATATAAAGAGTAATACATAATTCCTACATATATGAAAATATTAGATTATAAATAAGTTTGAAAAATAGAGAAAATGTCTTATGGTTGAGGTAGAAATCATACTGAAGATGAATGACATACTTTGAAATAGTTACATCAGTATTCTTAGAATGTTTTAGTTATTTCTAATTTATTCATTTGAAATATTTCCCTGCCCAATGTTTTACACCAAAAATGTCCTAAGTTTCATTTCAAGAGTTACTTATAGTTATCTTTGCAAATATCTATATTTATTTTTAGACATTATTTTGCTCATTCTGATGTTATAGAAGAAATGACTGGGAAATGTGAATGACAAAATATTTAGAACACATTGATATTATATGTGAACAGCTACCCGAGTCATAACAATGTGTGAAAGGGGATGCTTTAAAGCCTCACTAACAAGCAAGTTTTATCCTTTAACTTTAATTCAGTCTAGCATTCTACATTAGGGTGTCACAGTCACATGTAAAGACATGCTAGGAACAATGAAGAGTTGGCTTTTATTTTTTTAATTTTTACTTATAGGTTTAGAAAATGAAATAACATTGATATAATAAATTTTGTAGAAATATTATCAGACAAAGATGGGCAAATTCTCAAGAGGCTTCTACTAGCTAGGGAGTTAGTATAGACCTGTTGACGGCTTATTTTCCAAATGTACAATTGATTCCTTACTTGTAAAAGCTCCTTACAAGTGGTCACTGACAACACTACATGAAGATAAAATCCTTGCCTTTTCTATTTGCGTTCACATTAGAATTTAGTCTCCAAACATTATTTCCAAAAATGAAAAATGCAACGTTTGAATCCAAATGCATGTTGTTTCTTGTCTTCCCCTTGTGTTAAGAACACATTTTTTTTTAAGCAAAAGACTGGACACCCACAAAGATAACTGGATACAGAATAAAGGATTCCACCTTTCTGGAATTCAGTTAATTCACTTGAAGTCTAAGTTTTAAAGTAGTGGATTCTACAGTAGCTTCTAATACTTGTGCTTGTATGACACTATGCTGGCATGTAATATGACAGGAATTAGGGTCAGTCTATCTTTATTGAAAAGCCTCTGATTTTCAGATATGGAAATACATAGGTTATCATTAATGAAATTTACATTGAATTCATATCCTAGGGGCTTAAATGATTGAAAAATTTTGAGCAGAATAATATCCTCTGAAAATCATGAAAACTGGATAACATGATAAATGCTCTTTTGTTTTATAACAATTATATGTCTAAAATAAATATCAACATTATTTAAACAAAATATACCACTGGAAGTCAAGAATTATTGTGGTCACAGATTGATATCTAGAAGACTTACACACATACAGTAAAATATTGGAATCAAAGTGATAGGAAAATTCAAAAGAAGCACAGCTTTATTCATTTTTCAAATTAAAAAATAAAGCATATAAACATCTGAAAATAATACAGCTGGAAATTAAATCTTTGGTTTATTGCCTAAGAGAGATAAGTAGTTTAATATTTTATGTATATATATATATACATGAGGGATCAAACTCAGGACCTCGTGCTTGCCAAACAGGCACTTGTGCCACTGAGCTAAATCCCCAGCCCAATATTAAATATATTAATAGTTTGCATGGCAACAAAAAACAACATATACATGAGCACATACATGCAGATAAACATACTTTATCCTTATAGTACCCATTTTCATAAAATTTACTTATATCTCTTATTAACAAAGTAGTAAAATAATAAATGTCTCTAAGTAGAAGGAAGGTTCTCACAGTGTTAGGTGCAAAATGAAGATAATTCCTTTATTTTTTTTATCAAATGTAAGTTTAAGTCATGAACTTGGCAAAAAGCAAATTTCATAGCTGGGTTTAAGAAGGGCTTTTGAGCTATGCAGTGTTACTAGGATCAATATTGTATTAAAAGATGTTTCACAAATCTGTTTTGGCAGCTAAGCAAGTATTTAGCACTAGGAAAAAATACTAACTTTCAATTAAATTACTTTCGTTGCCTGCACTGAAGCCCAACACCTAAAACATCACGATGAATTTCTTTGCAGTTTTACTATCTTTTATGTGCCTGCTTGTAAAAATAATGTGTTTGGCCCTTTGTGGTTGCACATATAATAACTTTATCATCTGTTAATAAATAAATTGGTACTTTCTTCAAATAAATTACCCTAATAATCTAATATGTATCTACCACATATTTACAAATCTGTTCAGTCAAAATAGGGTATCAGAAGTATTGGTTTAAAAAAGCTTGTTAAGATTGCTATACTAGTTGCTACCTCTCATCTCTTTTTTAGATCTAGAGGGTGTTTTGGAATTGTTTCAGAGCAAAGATGAACAGAGTCCCACTAAATTCTATTAAATCAATGCATGGACAGAGAAATAGCTGTGGAGGTCTAAATATCAGTAAAAAAAGATTAAAAAATCGTTTTACATAGCTACTTACATCATAGCCTAGAAGTTCCGTCTGTGTGGATTTATCTACTCTTGAAGCAAAAGCCTTCTGTAAATGCTGGACTTTTTCCTGAAAAATGAAAAAAGAATATCATACTATTGGTGAGTAATGTGTTTCTACTCGATTAGTGTACAGTTTATGATTTTACTGTGTCTATACTTTGTTCTGTTGGTGTTTTTAAAATCAACTTAAATACTGACAGTTTAATTTTCAGGTTATTGTGGACATCTTTACTTCTACTGTAAGATTTACTGTCAGGTATACAATTGAGTGTTAAGAGATCCTGGTTGCTTAAATTTAAGACCAAATGCTTATGCTACGATTTATTAGCTGTCTTATTGATATGATTTTGGTGATTTCATTTCAGTGCATATATTTAAAATCTGCGGAACTTTGAATAACAAAGTGATATCAGCTAGCTTGTGTTTCCCTTTATTAATTCTCCTCAGGAACCTCTACATATTAAAGAACTTGTACTTTAATTAAAGAGCACTAATCTAACATTGTGGAAACTACAGAAAGGAAGAAGTAATATATGAAGTTTGAGGTTTTCTTCAAATGCAAATATACTAATTCTTGGCCAGTTAATATTTTAAAATTCGCATTAGTACACGTTTACAGTGCATCAGGAGAGCACTCACTGTAGGGAACTGGTAAGTATACACTGCACATCTCAATTCTTTTTTGTCCCCCTTCATCCACCCTGCTTTTGGGTTTTCCTTCTTAGTAAATGTGTCACATAACATACAATGGATTCACGGATTTAAATACTGTTTAATGAGTTTACTTTGTGCTTGCTACCACTGAAAAGGCCCTTCTCATGTGATCACATCTCATCTTGGGATTTTTTACTACAGTCATCCATTTTATTTAAGAAAAATACAGTTTAAAAATGTTACCTAACCCGAGCAAGTTTCCATAGAAATTGATGTGATCCTACAAGATTTTGTTTTTTGCTTAACTTGTTTAAAGGGAAAATTTATTTACTTTTATTTTAAAAGTTTAATAAATACTTTTATAATACCCAAGTGATTAGAAAAACAAGCTATGACTTACAGTCTTCCTAGGATTCACAGTGGTCATCAGAAAGCTCACTGCTAAGAATTATGAATACACAAAGCCGCCCCCTTTCCTAGCCTCCTCTCCCTTTCCTTCCTGCCCCTACCCCTCATTCTTTCAAGTTCTACAGGAGATTTATAAAACTAGCTGGGTTATTTACATTTAGTCTGCATATCATTTACACACACCTAATTTACTTTGCCTTATTGAAACTTTAATTGCCTTACCGAAATGTGGAAAAGAGATATTTTAGGTACTATTCATGGCTAAGACCTCTTAACTTCTCCAGTCATAAAACTTTCAGCTATTCAGACATAATGAGAGCAAGATTACATAATTCAAAAAGATGTGATGTGAACTAAAATTTTTAATTTTAATGAGTAAAAATGTGGCTATACTTTTCACACAATTTAAAATTAGAAGGAGCAAGGGACAAAGGGAAAGAACACAGAGAGTTAGGAATAGGTGAAGAAAGTGGTGCTGCTTGCATCACTTCAGCATTGTTTAGAAAAGTTTGATCATCTGCTTTTGAGACAGACTGGACTCAGAAGCATCTGGAAAGTTAAGTTTTGTTGTAAATGTGTTTACAAATTTGTGTATAGACAATATCACTAGCAAATACGGTGGCGGAAAGCAGCTAGCAAATACTTTCCTAGTGCTTCACCTCACATTTCTGTTTCCAGACATTCTGTACTGCAAGGCTGGAATGAGCTGATAAACTCTGGCTCATTGGTCTGTGCTATGAGACTTAACTCTGTACTAAACTTAACTCAGAATTTCAAACAGCTTCATAACCAACAATCTATTCAAAGCAAAACAACAATTTTTTAAAAAACTAACTAAAATAAATTATTGAGGGAAATAAAAAATAAACACAGACATTTTAATGAACTTCATTAGATTCCTTACTGGCACAGGTCATAATAAACGTGATGCATTTTGATGGTATATTATGTGTGCCATATTTAAACATGGAGAATATAAGTTTCTAAGAACCTTAAGTATAAGTCTCTTATAAATGTTTTTTTCAGTGTCATAGAAGGCAGGGCATATATAAAAGATTATAATAAATTTCTATAAAATACAATTAGAAAATTTAAAAACTAAGATTGTATAGCTTTCAAGAGAGAATTTTCCATGGGTCCCTTGCAATTAAGTGAGATAAATGGCTATTTGTGCATTGTTAAGTTAGGTACATGATGAGAATATCATAGACAATCAAATAGAAAATATATCACAAAGTAGGTATTACAACCAGGTGTAGAAGCGCATGCTAATTATCCCAGAACAGGTAGGAAGGCCATAAGTTTAAGGCAAGTATGAGTAGATTAACAATTTTGCAAATCTTTGTCTCAACAATAAAATTTGAAACTTAAAAAAGGGCTGGGAATGTAACTCGGTAAGAAGGACCTAAGTTCAGTTCCCAGTTTTGAAGAAAATAACAGCTACTAATAGATGATAAGATTGCAGGAAAATTTTTATTCATATATATATATAATTTATAATAAATATACATATACCCAGTGTATGAAAACCACATCAAACATATTTTTAGTTCGACAGTGATACAATGATTTAATTCTTTTTTTTTTTTACTTTTTTTTTTTAATTGGTACCAGGGATTGAACTCACAACCACACACTTGCAAGGCAGGCACTGATGTCGCTAAGCTAAATCCCCAGCCCCAATTTAATTCTTGAAAAAATTATTGGTGTATCATTAGTAGTATTATTAGTGAAATTTTATTACCATGAATGATTCAGCTTTGGACTTATACTTACATTTACATTACATTACTTATACTTACATTTCTTCATTCATTTCTCTGAATTTTTAAAATGCATATTGTAGGGCCTGCTTAGTGTAAACAAAATTAAAAGAAAATTTCCATTGTGAAAGATAGAAAGGGAGACAATTAGCATTCAATATATGAAATACTGTCACTGTGGACACAACTAGAGATCTATATATCTATATGTCTGTGTGGATACGTTGGAGTGGAAGCATGTAACAGAGTTAAACTGCGCATGGTGATGCACACCTGTAATCCCAGTACTGGGAAAGCTGAGGCAGGAGGATTGCCGTGAGTTCAAGGCCAGTCTAGATTGCATAGTGAGTTCAATGGCAGTCTATGAAGCTAGGAAATACAGTGAGAGGCTGTCTCAAAAGAGAATGGAAGAGAGAATGAGTGAGTGAGACATGGAGAGAGACACAGACAGAGACAGACAGTTAAATAATTTGCAAGGCAGAAGTTACGATACAGTTCAGATATGATGGTTTACACCTGAACCACTGCCCCGCAGTGTCAGCTGCTCCCAAGTGGAGCTCTGGAGGACGATGGGACTGGGAGGTCGCAGACTTCACCGGTGGATCATTAAACGCTGAGTCCAAAGCTGAATGCTGCTAGGAGGTGGGTCCAGGTGGAGGACGCAGGTCAGTAGGCACGTGCCTTTAACGGTGCATCTTTTCTCTGGTTCTTTCTCCCTCCCTTTTTGTTTCTCGCTGACAGGAGGTGGGCAGTTGCCCCTCGTCACACCATCCCACCATGATGCTTCTGTCTTGGCATCAGCTGGTTATGGACTGAGACCTCTGGAATCATGAGCCACAGCAACCTTCTCCTCCTTTAAACTGCAGTGTTAGGTGTTTTACCCCAGTGGTGAAAAGCTGACCAGCGTACCAGGTAAGACTAAACAGATGAGTTACTGTTAGCCCATTTAGACAGAAAATGAATAGTGTAGAATCTTTCTTGCACAATATTGCAAATAATTAGAAGTCAGAGACAATGGGCCGGGGGTTTAGCTCAGCGGCATAAGCACGTGCCTGGCAAGCGCGAGGTCATCAGTTTGATTCCCCGTACAAAAAACCCCAAAAAACCAAAAAAACACCTAAGTCAGAGACATTGCTAAAGAGGTCTGTACATACCTATCGTTTCAAAATTGTTTAAAGAAAGGCATGTAAGGATAACAGCAAAGACAGAGATATCATGTCCCCTCTAATCTACTACACAGAACACAGAATATACTGCAAAAAGATTTGAGAATTATCTTAGCTTGCAAATAGTATTTTAAAATCAATTGTCATGAGCATATCTTAAATAAATTATAAGACAATTCATTTAAATATGCCCTTTGTTTTATATTTTACCCAAAAAAATCAGAATGAATCAACAGATGAGAGAAATAGTTGAAATGTATTTTTTATTTTTCTTGACTATGAAATAATTTATCACATGTGGTAAATTTCAATGTTTTCCTAGGTAGAAAAGACATTTAATTCCTCCTTCTGTCCTCTTTCAGAGCGACAGTAAAGAATTAAAACTACTCAACTTCAAGTAGACTGATTTTGTGAATAAATGTAAACTGATCACAAAACACCTGTCCATAAATTTTCCTTTCCAGCAATGAGAATATCTATATTTAATACAAAATATCCTCTTGCTGTTTTATTAAAGTTAAGATTGATAAAATGTGTGTTAAAATTTTTTTCATAAAATGCAAATAGGAAATTATGTAGATAAAAACTAAAATATTATGAAAAAGAGAAATTGATGATTTATTTTTGCCAATTTATTGTTGTCTGACCTGAGTCCTGCATATAGATTTTTAACATTTCATAATATTATTTGAACAAAACATTATTTTTTGTCCTGATTTCCAAATTATTTTGAGAGTAAAAGACTGCAACATTTATAGAATAGAAACCAAGTACTATGAATGCATAAGTCAAAGAAATATAATTTACAATTTATAATTTATAGTATTTGATCAAAGTCACATTCTTTTTCCTTCTCTTATCTTTACCACAATAATTATTAGTACTAATCATAGAAGAAATTTTAGAATGACAGTTAAATGCAAAGAAGTGTATCAAGTACTACACACATACACACACTCTCTCTCTCTCTCTTTCTCTCTCTCTCTCTGAAAATAAGACCTAGGTGGAAAATAATCAGCCTTGAAAACTAGAGATCACATATGCCAGCCCCAGTGACCCTCCCCTGCCTTAAGTGCTGTCACTACTCGCTTGCTTACTGGCTCCTCTGTAAGGCAGGTAAGGCCAGGATAGGCTGACTGCAGCTGGTGTTTTTGATCTACAGTTTTCAAGGCTAATTATTTTCCACTTAGGTCTTATTTTTGGGCAAACACAGTATATATTTATATACAATACCTTTTTACATATTGTTTTCCTTGTATTGAAAAACAGGAAACTGATATTTAGTAAGTTGAAATTAGTCACTGAAGATCACTAAGATAGTAAGTGGATTGGAAGGTGATAATCTCCAAACTGTGGTACCCTTTATATAAATATATGACACGCAAAATCTTTGGAAAGGTTTACAAAAAAAGTTATGGCCTCCATGTGTTATATGCACAGTTCAGTTGCTATATGCTAGTAATGGCAAGCATAATAAAACTCTATATTCTCTTTGCTATGTATTCTGTTTTACTATGGACATAATTTTAAATTGCATATGATTTCCAATGTATTATCTGTGAAGGCTACAATTCCACAGAGTACTCATTACTGTAAATATGATCAGTAATGCATTTGGGGGCATGATTTAGGAATAGAATGTAAAGTTAATGAAAGGTTATAACATAAACATTGTAGACAAGATATGAAAAAATAAGTGAAAACCAAATTTTGAAAATGCATAAAATACTTTTGATAGCAATGACATTATCAGTTTAAGTTGAGCAATCTAAAAATATTCTGCTTAGGCTGTTAAAATGATTTTGGATGTGTGTGAGTGGGTATGTGTTACACATTGGGTATTCATAAAATTGGCCGCCACAGTATATGATATCCATATAAAAAGATGAGTTCCTTATTTCTTTTTTCTTAATTTTCATTTTTCTGTAAAAATGTCTTGTTCTTTGACTTTCACTAGTACTGTATATGTTTTCAGTACGTAATGATTACATCCACTGTAGGGGATCTGCACATGTACAAAACACATTTTAGTTTTCTTCTTTTAACCCTCCATCCATGCCCTTTTATTTTCCCAGTTTCAGATTATTTATTTTATAAGATCTTATAGAGTTAATTATCTTATATATGGACTAACAGACCATATAAAATGTGTTAAACAATTGTACTATGTCAAGGTACAATTGGTATACATTGACTGCACTGGATTCCAATATCTTAGTGCCTTATTTCTTTTAGAATTTTACATTTAAATTTTATTAAAAAAATAAGTGCATTAAATAAGTCAATAAATACAAAGCAAGTACCACTTATATGTACATATTTTCGCATTTGCATGTATGCAAACAAAAGCACAAAGAATTGTGGAAGCATAAAACTATAGACAATAGACCAAAGAGGAAGAACTGTTAAATGGAAGGTAAGAAAAAGCTATAATAAAGCCAGTAAATAGCATTTTCAAGGAAGCTTTTAAAAATGAAGCTGGACCCATCTCTCGTCAGTTACAATAACCAACCCTAAAAGGATTAAAGACTAAAGTCAAGGTCTTAAACCATGAAAGTACTAGAACAAAACAGGCAAAAATATTCATTGAAGGAAAGATAGTCTCTCTACTAAATGCTGCTGGGAAAACTGGCTGTCCACATGCAGAAGATTGACTATAGACATGTACCTCTCACCATGTACTAAACTAAAATCAAAATGGGTCAAACAAATAAATATTAGGGTGAAAATAATCTGCTGGATGACAAGACAGGTAAAATTCTTGAAGTCACAGGCATACACAAGGACTTTCTGAGGAGAATTTCCATTACACAGGAAATGGTTCTAAGAATCAACAAATATGATCTGCTTAAATTAAAAAGCTTCTGCCAAGCTAAAGTAACCATCAACATAGTGAAAAGACCACCTAAAGAATCAGAAAACAATTTTTCCAGCAATTCCTCAGACAGAAGACTCACCAGTCACACCTAGAATATATACAGAACTCAAAAAATTAGACTCCCCCCAATAAAAGGCCCATTCAATAAATGGAAATGAATAGAGACTTTACAAAAGAAGTACAAATGTCCCACAACTACATGAAGAAATGCTCACCATCACTGGCCACTAGATAAATGTTAGTTAAAACCACACTGGATTCCATCCTACCCTAGAAAGAAAAGTCCAGCCATCTTCAAAGCTGGAGTGGCTATGGGGTAAAAAGAACCCTTCTACACTATTAGTGAGAATGTAAATTAGTACAACTACTATGGAAAAACTGTGTGGAGAGTCCTCAAAAAACTAAAACTAGAAATTCTACTTGGATCAGCTATTGCCCTTCTGGGTATCTTCCTGAAAAAGTTAAAGATATGCATAATCATGTTCATAGCAACACAATTCATGATAGGTAAATCTTGAGAGGTGATCATGCATTCATCAACACATAAATGGATACAGAAAATGTGGTATTTACACAGCATGGAGTACTATTCTGCCATAAAGATAAACTTTAGGCCTTTGTAGGAAAATGGATGTACCTTGAGACCACAATGTTAAATGAAATAAATCAGACCCACAAGCTTAGATATCACATTTTTTCTTATTTGAGATACCTAAAAACAGAAATATGGAGCTAAAAAATAGACAATTAGAAATAGGGAGGTAGATCATTCTCCCAGGAGGTGGGAAGGGATAAGGTATGGAAAAAAAATTAGGATGTTATGAACATGTATCAACTTCACACAAGGAATGTAAATATTATGTGCTGAAAATATATACAGAACAAGTAGGAAATA
>PVJX010049195.1:0-11176 GCA_004027295.1 Dolichotis patagonum
TTCTTCTATAGCATCATGGATTTTTTTCTTTACTTCATTTGCTATCTTTTCAGAGATTTCTGGTGTATGAATTTCATGGTCCTCTATTTCATTATCACCTCCACTTGTCCCTGATGGACTAGATGTTCCAGATTGCATTTTACCTTTTCATTTAGTCATTTTCACCTTTTGGGTAAATTTCTGGTCTTTCTATTCCAACAGTCACAACTTTCTGCAGTGTGTTTCAGGGTTGCACTGTGTGGTTGATGTTTGTCAAATTGCTGGGTACCACAATGAAGAGGACATCTAGTCTCCTGAATTCCTCCTACTGTGTGTTGGGTGAGTCCTATTTTCTTTCTGGGCTAACTTGCCCAGAAGTATTGATGTAGGGCAACTCTTAGTTCCTGCTGTTTTTATAGCTTAAGGTTGTTGCAGATCACTAGGTCTCCCTGGCTATAGTGTTTGTGTCAGCCTAGGCCCTACTGTGTCACTGGGGGTTTCATAAGTTCTTTTAATTTCCTCTAAGTTCGGGTGGGTTGATATTCACACACTCCTCAACCTGTCTGATGTTCTCTGTGTGGGGGAGTGGGTTACCCACTCTCATGCCAGGTTAGCCAAGTTCTTACACTTGGAGTGAGTTTCACTTCCGCTTCCACTGCAGACCTCTATTTTATGGGGAAATCTATCACACTGACTGAAGCCTCATGAGGTCTCCTTTTTGGGTGAGTGGTTCCTGAGCTTCTCATCAAGCCAGCATGGTAGTCCACTGTAGTCCAATGTTCCCTGTGGAAGGAAAGGTCCAGCATATGTGGTCCCAGGCAGCTCGGACTGTGGCAGGCTTCCTACATGTTCCTGGAGAAGGGGGCTCCAGCAGCGGCAGTCTCAGGCACTGCAGGCCCTCTGCCACTGGTTCCCACCATGTTCACTGTGGGCAAAGGCTGGGCCTAGCACTCCTGAGAAGCCCTGGTTCTCAGCAGGTCCCTGCGATGTTCCCAGTCCCAAACAGCCCTGGCCAAGTTGCAGGTCCCCATGGTGTTCCCTGTGAGCAAAGGGGGGGGCCCTACCAGTCCCAAACAGTCCAGGCTGAGCTGCAGATCTCCGTGAAGTTCCCAGTCCCAAATAGCCCAGGCTGAGCTGCTGGTCTCTGTGATGTTCCCAGTCCCCATGTTCAGTATTTCTTTCACTATTATCATTTCTTCTTTTACCTGGGAGATTATTTCTGATTTGGGTTCCTTTATAGCTTTCCTGAGTTGCTTCTTTATTTCAGTTGATATCATTTCAGTTGTATGGCTTATATTTTCCTCTATGTACATGGCTCCTAGGTTTTCTTGGGAATGGGCTGCAGATTTGAGATTGCATTTTGGTCTTTCATCTTGTCATTTTCCTATATTACCATGTTTTGGGTGATGTTCCAAAGCTTCCCCAGGTGTGTTGGAAATCACCTCCTGTGCCCTCAGCTCCTGGGACTGAATGAAGATTGCTGAGTGTGGTTCAGTCAGGCCCATGAAACCTCCTGAGCCTAGTACAGTGTTTTAGGGAGCTGGGCAGGTACTTCCAGAAAAAGTTTTTGATAAAGTCTAATGCTCATTCATGATAGAAACCCTACAGAAAATTAGAATATATGGTCCCCATCTCAATCTAATAAAAGCCATTGATGACAAACCAATAGCATTATATTGAATGGTCAAAACCTGAAAGATTTCACTCTAAAATCAGGAACAAGACAAAGATGTCCATTTTCACCACTCCTGTTCAATATAGTGCTGGAAATATGAGTTGGAGCAATTAGGAGAGAGAAATAAAAGGAATAAAGATAGGAAAGGAAAAGTTTAAACTATCATTATTTGCAAATGACATGATACTCTACATAGAAGACCATAAAAATTACATCAAAAGACCACTAGCATTAAAAAACCAATTCAGCTGTGTAGCTGGATACAAAGTCAATACTTAAAAATCAATATCACTCTTGTATACACACAACAGACACACTGAGAGAGCAATAAGGGAAACCACACCCATCACAGTAGCATCCAAAAAACAATGAAATACTTAGGAATCAATCTGATAAAGGAAGTAAAAGGTCTATTCAGTGAAAATTACAGTATTCTGAAAAAAGAAATCAAAGAATATCTCAGAAAATAGAAAGATTCTTTCTTTGTGGATAGGAAGAACATATATTGTGAAAATGGCCACTCTCTCAAATTGTTATATAGATTTAATGCAATTCCAATCAAAATATGATTAGCATACCTCACAGATCTAGAGAAATCATTCCTAAAATACAGAAAGAATAGATGTACATGTATAGGCTTATATATGCCTAAAATTAGCCTAAAGGGTTTATAGGAATTGATTTTATTATTTGTGATCATTTGAACAACTGCACTGAAGAAAAATCATGAGAGTCATTGATGATTTCCTTTCATTTTGTTTCAAAGTTCAATAATGCTTTTATTCATGGTTTTGGTTAGTTATAATCTGTTTCCAATTATTTGATTTCAATATGTAAGAAGATATGGACAGCTATTTTGAAGGAAACAAGATACATTATGGTAGCCACTATTGATTTCTTAGTGTCTGGTCTTGAAAGCACTTAAGTCTCTCATTCTTTTGTTTTGATTGCTTTTATACTATTTTGATTTGCATTAACTTATTGTGTGTGAAGGTATGGACAACTATTTTGAAGAAAACAAGAGACACTATGGGAGCCACTGTTGATTTCCTGCTGTCTTTTTCTGAAATCCTGTGTTATTTGTATTGTTTTTCTCTGCTCTGCTTTGTTCTGTTTTGTTTTGTTTGACTTTATTCTTTTTAAAATAAAAAAATTGTGAAATCCAACAGAATTTTTTGGTAATGCAAGGGCATAACTGGTGATGATGACTCTAGAACATTGTATAAGACATTATACTCAGTAATGATCAGACCACTGTGCAATTGAACGGCTATCAGTGTAACCCTTTTGAATTTCATAACTTTTTCACATAGGATATGCAAATAACCAAATTTTGTCTCCTTTGTGCAAAAGGCCACATTTCAAAGGCAGCAAATATACTCACAGTTTGCTTTCTGTGCAGTTTATAGATAATGGAATTATTCATCGAAATGCTAGGGAAAATGATGAACAGTTTTTATCAAGGGATAGGAGTCTGTTCCAACTGTAGGGTCAGCTAGCATTTCTCTTTTACTTTTACATCCAAGACATTAGATGATGTTTCTTAATATTTAGAGGGAGTGAGTTCTTGTGAATCACTTAATTTAGGAGCACATCCTCCTCATCTCTCCTCAACACAGGAGTTACAACATTCTCCCTTGTGTGGTCCTCTTGTGGCCTTTTTTGAGTATTAAAATGGACATGAAATGGAATTTTCAGGAAAATGGCTTTAATATTATTAGATGTTGGCTATTTCATTCACATGACAAGGAAGGAAGGAAAATGAGAATCACTGCTTTGTGACACAGGTCATGGCTATCTGCTGAAGTTACAAACATGTGCTACTGAAGTGCTTTCTTTACCTACAAATATGAAACAACAGAATAATGAAAAAAGTAGCACAAGGATGATCTACCTGAATTTAGATTATCGGTTCCTTGCCCTTGGTAGTATTCATGATGCAATCAAGGACACTGAGACTATGTTACTTATTGTTAAAGCAACATACTTCTTTAGGATAATTTATCATTTTTTGTATGTTAGATGTTGTGGATTAAACATAAATGGAAGGTGAATGCTTGCATCAAAAAAGTGTGGATATAATGAGAGGGTAGCCAGAAGCATCCTCTGGCTCTCTATAAATGGTGAATTTACCATTCCTAGTGATGTGATCATAAACTCTTAGACTCTTCAAGCTTTTGTATTTTCATCTGTAAAGTAAGAATGACAGTTTTGCATGTATTTTAATTTTATTGTCAATATCAATGAGAAAATGCAGATAGAACAAGTAATAAATGCCCACTTTTGGCTATCTTAGTGAGAAGCGTCACTGTAGTAAAATAAGTACCAGATTAAATCAGCAGCCTGTTTTCTTGTCTTTGTTCTGCCATTAAAATGCTGCATGACTGCCAGCAAATTACTTTGCTCTTTCTAGACTGAGTTTAAGTTGTATCTCATTTGTTTTCCTTTTGCATGAAAAAGTAAATATCAACGTAAAATTCTCAAATTTGTTTTGCCTCTAAGAAGTTTGACTTTATGTAAACAAGCATAGTAAGTGTAAACAACTTAGTTCACAGTCCTTGTTGACTAAATGTTGAAAATGCACACTTTGACACAAAAGCATATATTAATTAAGTGGTAGAGAAGTGTTTTGCACACTTTAATGTGCATTCAAATGGTCTGGGAGACTCTGGGGAATTGTTACTGTGGATATTCTGATTCAGTGGCACCAGGGTGGGTGGGATCTGTGATTCTGCATTTCTAATAAGCTCCCAATTCACATTTGAAATAATAAAGGCCACAGGTTTTCTCTTTTTGGCTTCTCTGGTTGACTGTTAAGAGCTTCGTATGACTGAGGAATATTTAGTCTGCTTCTGTACCTAAGGAAATGAAATCACCACCTTGTAAAGATGTCACTTTCCTATGTTCATCACAGCATTCCTTACAATAGAGAAGATATGAAAATAATCTAAAAGCCTGTCAGTGGTTGATGGATTAAAAAATGCAGTGTCCATGCACTGTGGAATGTTAATCAACCTTAAAGAAGAAAATATTGCCATTTATGAAAACAAGGATGAATCTTGAGTACATTATGCTAAGTGACAAACACTGTTTTCTATACAGGATAGGAGTAAATACCACTATACAGAAATAGAAGGTAGAACAGTGATTACAGGGATAGGCTACAGGTGTACCTTATACTAGAAATTTGCTATGAGAATAGATTTAGGTACTGCACTTTTACAACACACAAAAAGGCAACTAGGTGAGATAATGGATGTGTTAATATACTTGATTGTAGAAACTATTTTACTATGCATATCATATCAAAACATGTTGCACATGTTAAACATATGATTACAAAAGATCTCTGCTGTATGAATTTGAATACTATTAGTCTTCTATTCATATCTCTTTGTTCAGAACAATTGGGAAGAAAACAAGGGAAAAATAAATGGAGTAATTAAAAAGGCCAGAAACACATCAATTCATCATATCATTTCAAAAAGTTCAGCAGCAGTTCTGGAACAGCCATTTGAAAAATGATGACACTTTTAGGACTAAAGTCAGATAGAATTTGTTGGGCCCATACAAAAACCTAGGAACCTATTTTTACTTTCAGGCCCTTAAGGATCAAAATATCAATGTAATGGACTAGTGAAAATATCCTGAATATAAATTTGCATCAAAAAAAGCAAATAAAAGCAAAGCAAAACAAAACAAAAAACCAAACCAAAACAAAACAATTGTAGGACTAGAGCAATTGAGTTGTGTGATGTATTTCTCACTAGAAGTATTTCTCATTGCCAGTTTTAACCTTGGCAAAGTTTTATGATCCAGACAGTGTCATAAAATTCACTTTTTAGTTAAGAACTGTGGATAATTTTGCCTTAGAAGGAATTTTGCACAAAACTTATTTTCTTTAAACTGTCAGTGTGAGTGTCATGGGGGAAAAAGAGAGCTTAGGGGATAAAATGATATTAAACTTTTAATAACCATGTCTCAAGTTTCAAGTGGGTGGTGGGGACCCATTATAAGATGGGCAGACAGAGACATTTCACTAGATACTGACTCATTGAGAAGGAAAGGTCTTCACATATTTCTGGCTTGGAATTTCTTTTTGATTCCTCTGAGTTCTTACCATCTTTGATGATGGGGCATGGAGAATGCATGTTGATGGCTGCGGGCTTGCATTGCTTGCATGCGAGGCTAATGCTTAGCTTCTTCCTGTAGGTCAGACTTTGAAGTCATGAAGATAGAGGACAAGAAAGGAAAAACCATGGTAGAGAAAGCTGCTGGCTTATAGGTTCATATTTGTGGGTAGCTAATGATCAATTGGTTAAGAAACTGCTTGAGCTCCTTGTGTTATGGAAATGGGTTTTCAAAGGAAAAGGTGAACAGTAAAAATGAGAGGCAAATGTCCTTAGCAATGGAATGAATGTGGGAGAATATGTAGAAAAGAATACTGAGGTAGATTTCAGGAAAAACTCAGACTACAGAAATATTTGTATAGATTATACATGTATGGAATATATGCTTATATGTTATATGTTTATGCCTAACATGTTATACTTTATGCAATATCTACAGAATAAGGAGATTTTTCTTAAGAGTAAGTGGAGTTTGTTTTGTTTATCACATTTATTTAAAAAAGAAACTCTTTGTAAATCTCTGATATACTAAGAATTTTTTTTGACACAAATATTTACTTGGCCAATGAGAGTGGATGTTTTCATACTAATAGAAGGGAATATTGCACTTGATATTTCCTCTTTGTTTTGGAAGTGAAATGAGTCACACATCAATGTGGCAATCCAAACTCATATTTTGCAAAAGATACTAGCTTGGCCATAATGTTAAAAATTCATAGACTATGGAGCTGAGGTATATTTAGCTTTCATAAGTTTTTTTTGATACTATTTTATTGCTGTAGTTAGTGGTTAAAAACTTCAATTTTTACTAGGCTTTTCTAATCTTGGTCACACAAACACACAAATATTCAATTCCTTGTGACTTCTAACCCTTCAAGTATTACAGGTATTTTTGGCTGTAAATTTGTCTTGGAAATAATATCAAGTCAGGATTGTTAAATTGGGATTTTTGTCTCCCTAGCTCTGAGTGGTTCAAAATGACTTGATTGAATTCTTTCAGGAAGCAAAGCTTGTGGTTTGTATGGCTTGTCAGAGTTTCTCTGTTTGAGGTCAAATCAAAGATCTTATGCTTAGGGAATGATGGTCACCTTTGCCATGACCTAGAAATGTTATTAACTGCATTTGAACAGGGGATGGTGGTGTTTGACCTCTTACCTGGCTATACTCTGAGTGTTCTGCTGAGCTAAGTGATATCAATCTTGATTTATCTTAATCACAAGGGGCTAATTTGTTGATCCGTTCAACAAGAAATGATTTATTCAGTCCCTATGCTTTATCATGTCTTCTAGGACTTTATTATTCTTCTGCATCCTATGTTTAAATATTGGGTACTTGTCCTATGTTTAAATATTGGGTACTTGTTGAAGGATGAGATAACATTTGTGTATTGTGGTACTGTGTAATGAAGAATTAGCACAAAGAAGGAAAATTTTCATGGAATTCATTATTTTGGAAATGTTTATAAGAAGCTGAGATATGGAGTCTAATAGTTTTCTGATATAATTTCTCACATGATAGCAGAATATCTTCTTTTACAACCCTGTCAAAAGATAAATGATAAAAGTCACCAGTGGGAGGAAAACATTACTTTTCAGGCACAAATTACTGCACAGAGTTACACTGTTACCTAGCAAGTGCCTTCTCCCCTTCAGATTCTGTCTTAGGTACTGTTAATGTCCAGATAAATCAAATTTTGTTCCCATCCTCAAAGATGAATTTTTTTGTTGTGATTTCTTGTATTTTAAAACCTTAAAATTTCTTATGTATAATTCTTAAAGTTAGTAGATTTCCCATGTTTTTTTATGTATAAAACTTGTTCAAAATTACTCAATAAATAAGTTTCCAACTAGAATATTATATTGACTTTTTTTTGCTGTATTCTAGCACAATCTTACTGGGTGTAATTTCCAGAAGAGCCAAAGGTATATTGGAATTCTTTCCTGTTTCTGTCTGTTCCAGAAGTTATCAATTAATAGCCACATACTAAATATGGGTAGTAGATGTACCTTTTGGAGGGCTTGAATATTATTTCAAATACATTTGAAATGACATTTAAAATTTTTTCAATAAAATCAGATTGTGGTAACAGTAGCAGTAGGATGTCAGTATACTTTAAGAATGTACTTTAAGTGTGTGAATTGCTCGATGTATTGAATTATACCCAGTAAATTAATTAAAATATATATTTCCAAACACTGAAAATCCAAGCCATCTGAGAATCCTGGACCACATTCCCACACAACATTGAGTTCCCTCACTCACTAGCCCAACAGAAATACTTGTGTCTGGAATTGTCTTAAGGAGCCAGTAATTTTTAAATTGAAGGCAGCTTTGTGATGATCCTTGCAGCCAGAGGAGGAGAGATCCTTTCAGTTACTGGAAACTAAAATGTTCACACAGCATGGAGTCTTCAGACTGAGATCAGTCAATCTTACTAAATTCTACCTTTGGTAGCTCATTTTGTGAATACACAAGACAATGGGAGAGGTGAAGGTTTTCTTTCTTCTTGGTTTGTTGCTTCACATTTTACTACCCACCACCAACCAGTAGCGAGAATGCCACCAGGAAGGCTGCTTGACTGATTCTGGATCAGAACTACACATTGAATTGCATGCCATGGGGTGGCCCATTTGAAACCTCATGAACCAATTCTGCCTTGTAGAGTAATAGTTCCAAAACTGGTGCCCTCAAATTTCAAAGTCTCAAGAGAAGAAAGAAGTTTTGGTGGTTAAACATTTTGGAGCAATGATGAATGCATCAACTCTTTATTAGCAGTGCACATTAGCATATCCTAGCCTTCAGAAGGCTTACAATAAAATTTCTATTTAGATTTTTGTTTACCAAAAAACACTGATCTGGAAAGTTTACCCAGAAAATATTAGTTCCAGTATTTGAGGTCACTTATATAGTGAAAAACTGGTGGATCGTGCTTGAGGATATTTCCATAAAATATTATTTGGGTATTAATTAGTTGTGTTTTAGCATGAGACATAGTAGCTATATTTTAGCAATTCAATACTGTGAATAAAGGAAGGAGTGAGACAGCAAATTCACTATTTATGAAGCTTTTAAAAGTTGAAATACAGAGAAAAAAATCTCTTTTGAAACAGGATTTTTGAGCTGGCTGGCCAGGAACCCACATTGGGCTGTGGCTGCGCAAGCTCCAGCGGTGGGCAGATCTCCAACGCCCACTGGACAACTCCAAACTTGGTGCCCAGAGAGTAAGACCACACCCCGTATCTGAAAAACACCCCAAGGTGCGCCAGTGGGATTGGGTGGGCCTAGCCAGACAGCTTGGCAAACGCCAGGCAGCTGGCTGGCCCAGAACATACCCTGGATCCTGACTGTGCACACTTAGGCAGAGGCGGTGGCGGAATTCCAGTGTGCACCAGGAAAACTTGGAACTCTGCGCCCAGAGGAACATTGGTCTACAGCAGACTACCTGTGCTACCTTGAAGGGAGATTAAGTGCCTGTCTCACCATAACAAGATCTGGCTCCAGACAGTGTGGTGAATATGCCCTTAAAATAGAGGTGTACAGTAGCTAAATAGGGCCAGTAGTAAAGCTCCCTCTAACTAACTGTAAGACCCGTCTGGCAAGAGTGAGGGTGACCCCTTCCTACATACAGAAAACATCAGGCAGAGTGAAGAGCATGCTGAGAAGACTTCCCCAACTTGAAGAAAATCAAAAGGGCCTATGAGACACACAGACACACAATAGGGACACAGTAGGGCCTCACCCAATACAAACACTATAGACAAGGAGATTTTTATTTTTATCTTTTTGTTTGTTTTTGTTTTTTTATTGGTACCAGGGATCGAACTCATGACTACCTGCTTGCAAGGCAGGCGCTTATGCCACTGAGCTAAATCCCCAGCCCCCAGACAAGGAGATTTGATGACCTGGAATAACCCAAAGATAAAGTACTAGCAGGAACTAAAGGCTGACCTGCATCAATACTACTAAGCTTGTCAGCCCAGGAAGAATACAGGACTCACCCAACAGGCCCTGCAACAGGGAGCCAGGTGACTGGCCCACCTATTCATTGTGGGACCCAGCAACTGGACAAACATCAACCCTACAGTAGGACACCAAGATACACAGTACCAACAGTTCACACTAATGAGTCTGAAGAACCAAACACTAACTTGAGATAGGAAAATGGCAAAAAGAAAAGGCAGAATGCAACCTCAAACATCCAGTGCAACAGGTTCAAATACAGGAGACACTGAACTAGACACTAGAACCCCAAAGGTAACACACCAGGGATCTCTGAAAATATAGCAAATGAAATTAAAAAACAACTCTGTGAGGCCATAGAGGAAATCAAATTAGAAGTACTCTCCCAGGTAAAGATAGAAGAAACAACCTTAGTAAAGGAGTTGCTGAGCACAGCCAAAGAAGAAATAGAGAAAAAAGTACAGGAACATGGGAAATTGATTGAATGAACAATGTAGAAAACAAGCAGAATTCATGAAGCAAACTGAAAGAGACATCCAAGAAACAAGAAATTTGATCCAAACCATGCAAAACTGTTTAAATGAAGCTGAAGATAGGATCTCGGACCTTCAGGACAGGATTGTAATTAGTGATCATGAAAGGATAGAACTTTTAAAAATAACAAAGCAACATGAAATGACAATCCAGAAATCTTCAAGATGATGCCAAGAGCAACAAAATAAGATTAATAGGCATTAGTGAAGATGCTGGAGTCAATACAAATGACATATGTAAAATATTCACAGAAATAATAGGAGAAAACTTTCCAAACATGGGAAAAAAACTGATATGCAGATAAGTTAGGCATATAGAACACCAAACAGTCACAACCAACATAAATCTACACCCAGACACATAATAGTTAAGATCTCAGACATACAACATAAAAACAGAATACTAAAAGCTATTAGAGAAAAAACACAAGTCACCTGTCGAGGAAAGCCCATTAGAAACACAGCAGACTTTTCAGCACAAACCCTCAAGTCAAGATGTGATTGGAATGAGATATTTTGAGCCCTGAAAGAAAACAACTTCCAACCCAGACTGATGGACCCAGCAAAACTTTCATTCAAATTTAATGGAGAAATAAGATACTTCCATGACAAAGAACAACTGAAGAAATTTAGGTCCACCAAACCAACCCTAGAAAGAGTGCTGAAAGACATACTAGACAGAGATAAAAATGACCACAACCCCCAGAACAGCAGAAAGAAACCACCAGGTAGGACAAGCAATTAAGGGGGAAAAGCAGAAAGCAAACTATTGGAACATAACATGACAAACTTGAGCCAGTATATATCAGTGATATCCATAAATGTAAATGGCCTCAATTCAACTATCAAAAGAAATAGGTTGGCAGAATGGATCAAGAAACAGGATCCCACAATATGCT
>PVJX010049196.1:0-11179 GCA_004027295.1 Dolichotis patagonum
TTGAACAACTATTTCCAATTATGACAGTATGTAACTTATGAAGTGGCAACTTCTTAGTATTTTTGTTTTTGTTTTTGTTTTTTGTTGCAGTTGTTCTTTTTTTTTCTTTCTCCTTTGGAATTCTATATTGTTACTACCCTCTTTCTGTTTTGTTTTGTTTTTTTTCTTTCTTCTTCTCTTTAAATAAAAATTTTTTAAAAAAACATGTTTGACTCCGTTGTCAAAGATAAGGTAGCTAAGTATGATTGAAGTTGTTTCTATATCCTCAATTCTGTTCCATTGATTCACAAATGTGGTTTTTTGTTTGTTTGTGTTTACTATTATCATGCTGTTTTTAATCACTCTAGTTTGGTAATATAGCTTGATGTCTGGGGTTGTGATGTCCCTACCTTTCCCTTGTTGCCTTGAATTGTTTTTGCTATTCTAGGTTCCATATAAATTTTTAAGATTGTTTTCTCTAGTTCTGTGAGGAATGCCATTGATATTTTGATTGGAACTGCACTAAATCTCTATAACAGTTTAGAAAGTGTTGTCATTTTCACTATATTTGTTCTGCCTATCCAGGAATGGGAATTTCTTTCCATGTTCTGATATCCTCTTTGATTTCCTTTTTCAGGATAATATAATTTTTATTGTAGAAGTCTTTGATTCTTTGGTTAAGTTAATTATTAAGTATTTTCGATGGTATTGTGAAAGATATTTCTCTAATTTATCTCTTGGTAAGTATCCAAGTCATTTTGTGTACAGGAATGCTATTGATATTTGAGTGTTGACTTTGTAGCCTGCTATGCTACTGAATTTAGTTATTAATTCTAGGAATCTTTTGGTGGAGTTTTTGGGGTCTTTTATATAGAGGATCATGTCATTAGCAAATGATATTTTTAACATTTTTATCTCCTATCTATATTCCTTTATTTCTCTTATCTGATTATTCTAGCTAATGTTTCAAGGACAAGAATGAACAGGAGGGGATATAATTGACATCCTTTTCTTGTTCCTGCTTTTAGAGTGAAAATTTCAATTTTTGACCATTTCGTATGATGTTGGGTGTTGGTTTGTCATAAATGGATTTTTAATATATTGAGGTAAAGATCATCTATTCCAATTTTCTTTGTTTTTTAATTATGAATAGATATTGGATTTTGTCAAATGATTTTTCTGCATCTGTTGAGATGATCGTATGGTTTTTGTCTCTTGCTATTAATGTGATTTATTACATTTATTGATTTAAATATGTTGAACCATTTCTGTATTACTGGAATGAATCATATTTTGCCATGGTATATAATGTTTTTGATGATTTGGTGCATTCTCTTTGCCATTATCTTTTGGAGAATGTTTGTGTCTATATTTATTAAAATATATTGGACTATAGTTCTCTTTTTGGTTGGATACTTTTCTGCCTTTGGTATCAGGATATTGCTTGCTTCTAGGAATAACTTTGGGAGTACTGTTTACCTTTCAATTTCATTAAATAGTTTGAAGAATTTTGGCATTAAGTCTTCTCTGAAGTTCTTTTAGAGTTTATCCATTAATCCATCAACACTTGAGCTTTCTCAGTTGATAGTATTATCCTTGTCATTATGTTATTTTTCATTCCTTGGTTCCCTTTTATTCTCTTCCATTTAATTACTCATTTTGATTGGTAAATTTATTTTGTTAGGCTTTTGAGCATTGTTATCTTCATTGTCTCTTTCTAAGACACCCTTGAGAATTTTTCAGTGCTCTGGTTTTGTGGTCCTCAATTTCTTTAGGTGCTGCCTTTCATGGAAGTATCCTATTTCCCCATCAATTTTGAAAGATAATTTTGTTGGATACATCAATTTGGGTTGGAAGTTGTTTTTTGGTTTTTTTTTTTTTTAGGGCTTTCAACACTTCACTCCAAGCATTACTTGACTTTAGTGTTTGTGCTTGCTGTAATTCTGATGAGTTTTCCTTTACAGGTGACTTGTGTCTTTTCTCTAATATCTTTTAAGATATTGTTCTTGTGTTGAATTTCTGGACTCTTGACTGTTATATGTCTTGGTATAGTTCTCTTTTCATCATGGCTATTTGTGGTAATATGACCACAAATATATCAAATTCTGTATATCAAATTCTTTTTCTATATGTGGATTGTTTTTTTCTGTTACTTCTGTAAACATGTTTTTTATATTATATCTTCTGTAAACATGTTTTTATGTCCTATCTTCTGATTTTTCACTGATTCCAGTTAATCTTATTCTTTTTGCATCATTCAGTAGCTGATGGATGGATTTTTCATGGCCCCTTGCTTTTGTAAAAGTAAATATCATTAGTTGGTCATCAACCACATCCATGTTTTCTAGGTCTAGATATTCTGTCCTCTCATTGGTCTATTCTGCTACATATGCTTCAATAGAGTTTTCAGTCTCTTGAATTTCTGTTTGAAAATGTTTTATGGACTCAAGGTCTTTTCTATGTTGACCATTCATGGTTTGCATGTCTTCCCTGAACTCCTCTATTTTATCTGTATCTTTTTGGATTCACTAATAATTTGTTTTTATTAGCATCATCATCTCTTTAGTTATCTTTGCAGTTATCTCTATCTTGAATTCACCAAGCATCTTATTCATGCTTTGTTACTGCCACTGCTACCATTTCAGATATTTTGGTTGTGTTTCATTTGATTTCTTTTACCCTTTAATGCTCCTTCATTTGCTTTGGAGGAACTTGAGGTTTTTGGGGGCATTTTGCTTCCATGTTTTCTATTTTTTATTTGTTTGCTTTCTGTGCTGAGGCTTGCAAGTGGCTTATGGTAAGTAGCTTTATTGCTAATATTTAGATCTCTTTAGGTAATGAGTATTTTTCAGAGATATCCTCTATGCATAGCTAGCTATTGTCCTTTGGGTCTGTTCTAGGATCCTACCACCTTTTTTTTATTAGGCAGGGAAGTTTTCAGTCTGTTTAGTCCAGTACCCAGTTCTTTGTCAATGAACTATATTATTGTTTATGATCTCTAGAAAATCTAGATATTGGAATACAGAGAAGACCTACTGATAACAACAACTATGTCATCTTGACTAAAGTAGCAAAATCAGCAATGATAGTACCAAATATAGAATGAGTAATTATTAAAACTAATATTATAGCACTGTTAATAATATGAACATGATCTATAGTTGTAGTACAAGGCAGAAACAGTGGTCCTTCAATTCATGAGCTAAATTCATTCTATGATTCTGAAAAAGATGGCCACATTCATATTCATGCAGAAAATAAGGCCATAGTCACATTCACCACCCATTTAACTTATTTTTTCCTATCCTTATCCTTTTATTTCTCTCTCTTGTCTAATTGCTCTGGCTAGTATTTCTAGAACTATGTTGAATAGGAGTGGTGATAATGGACAATGTTGTCTTGTTCCTGATTTTAGGGTAAAGGCTTTCAGTTTTTCATCATGTAATATGATGCTAGCTGTTGGTTTGTCAAGTTTCTGTAAGTTTCTTTTCATGAATTAGTGTTGGATTTATCAAACACTTTTTCTGCATCTATATAAATCATCATGTGGTTCTTAATTATGGCTGTTTATATGGTGGATTACATTTATTGATTTGTGAATGTTGAACCATCTCTGCATTCCTGGGATGAATGCCACATGGTCATGGTGAATAATCTTCTTGATGTTTTTATGCATTCTGTTTCCCAATATTTTATTGAGAATTTTTGCATCTATGTTCATTAGGGAGATTGGCCTGTAGTTCTCTTTTTTGGCTGGGTCTTTCTCAGGTTTTGGTATTAGAGTAATATTTGCTTCCATGAATGAGTTAGGGAGAATTGCTTCCCTTTCAATTTCATTGAAGACTTTGAGGAGTGTTGGCATTAAATCTTGTTTGAATTTATTGTAGAATTCTGCAGTGAATCTGTCTGGACTTGTGTTTTTCTTTGTTGGTTATGTTTTAATTATATTTTCAATTTCATTAATTGAATTTGGGTTATTTAGTAGATTTACATCTTCTTGACCCAGCCTTGGTAATTCATATGTTTCTAGGAATCTGTGTATTTCTTCTGTGTTATCAAACCCATGAGAGTAGAGGTTTTTGAAACAGTGTTGATGATCATCTATATTTCCACATGGTCTGTAATGATGTCACCCTTTTCTTTCCTTATTGCATGAATTTTAGTTTTTTCTTTACTTTTTAATAAAAGTTGTCTATGTGTTTATCGGTTTTATTTATTCTTTCAAAGAATCAACTATTTGATTTATTAATTCTTTGTATTGTTTTCTTAGTCTATTGCATTGATTTCTGCTGTGACCTTTATAATTTCCTCTCTTCTTTTGGCTTTGAGCTTGAATTTCTCTTTTTTTTCTAGATGTTTGAAGTGAAGCATAAAGTTGTTTATTTGTGTTCATTCTGTTTTCCTGATGTGGGAATTCACTATATTAAATTTTCCTCTAGGACTGCTTTCATTACATCACATAGGTTCCAGTAGGATGTAATTGTATATTCATTTGCTTGTAGATATTTTTTAATTTCTTTTTTAAATTTCTCTGTGACCCACTGATTGCTTAAGAGTGTATCATTCAATTTTCATGTGTTTGTGGGGTTTTTGCAGTTTCTTTTCTCATTAATTTCTAGTTTCATGGTGCTATGATCTGATAACATGCACGGGATAATTTCAATTCTTTTGCGTTTCCGTAAACATGTTCTGTGGGCTAGTATATGGTCTATTTTAGAGAACATTCTATGTGCTGCTGAGAAGAATGTATATTCTAATGTTGTTGGCTAGAACACTCTGTGTATGTCTGCTAAGTCCATTTGTTCATGGTGTGATTCAGTTCTTTTATTTCTTTGCTGATTTTCTGTCTAGTTAATCTGTCCCTTTGTGTCAATGGCACGTTAAGTCTCCTGTTATAATTGTGTTATTGCTTATTTGATTTTTCATTTCTGTTAATATTTGTTTTGTATAGCTGGGTGCTCCCAAATTTGGTACATATATACTTAATATTGTTACCTCTTCCTCTTGTTGTTTTCCCCTAGTTAGTGTGTAATGGCTTTTTTTTTATCTCGTTGGATCATTCTTGGTTTGAAGTTCATATTTTCTACAAACAGAATAACTACTTCTGCTTTTTTGGGATCCTGTTGCATGGAGTATTGTTTTCCATCCTTTGACTTTCAGTATATGAGTTTCCTTTTGGGTTAGATGGATTTCTTGTAGACAGCATATGGTTGGATGTTGTTTCTTGATCCATTCAGCCAGTATGTTTCTTTTAATTGGTGAATTGAGACCATTTACATTAATGGTTATAACTGATATATATTGGTTTATTTTTGACATGTTTTCTTTCTGCTACTGATCTTTTACCTTTCCACTGTGTTTAACTGTTTTCCTTGCTTAGTGGGTTTTCCCATGTCTGTCTAGAATGTCTTTCAGTATTCCTTGTAGGGTTGGTTTAGTGGTCATGAAGTTCTTCAGCTGTTCTTTTTCGTGGAAGTATCTTATTTCTCCATCCATTATGAAGGACAATTTTGCAGGGTTCATCAATCTGGGTTTAAAGTCATTTTCCTTTAGGATCTGAAATACTTCATTCAATGCTCTTCTTGACTTCATTGTTGTGTTGAGAAGTCTGCTGTGATTCTGATAGGCTTTCCTTTATAGGTGATCTGTCTCTTTTCTCCAGCAGCTTTTAATATTGTGTTCCTATGTTGGATTTCTGGGATGTTGATTATTATATGTCTGGGTGTAGTTTTATTTTGGTTATGGTTATTTGTAGCTCTATATGCTTTATTGATCTGTATGTCAGCTTCCATTCTCATGTTTGGGAAATTTTCAGCTATTACTTCTGTAAATAGCCCCTTGATATTGGTTGTATTGTCACCTTCCTTTTCGTTTGTACATATCAATCTTATGTTATTTTTCTTTGCATCATCTTCAGCTATTGAATTGTTATTTCCTGATTTTCTGTTATTTTAAAAAGATCTTTCCTTTCCTGTTCACTAGCTGTGATCTTATCTTCGAGGTCTGAAATTCTGTCTTCACTTTCATTAAGTTGGATTTGACAAGTTTTGATGGAATTTTTCATTTCCTGTATATCTCTTCGAATCTGCTTCATACATTCTGTTTGTTTCTTATATTGTTCATTCAGGGTTTCCATCTTTTTGCATTGTTCCTCTAATTTTTTAACTATGTCTTTAGAGGTGTTCAGCATTTCTTTCATTACATTTATCATTTCTTCTTTTACCTCAGAGATTATTTCTGGTCTGAGTTTTTTATAGCTTCCTGGAATTGTTTCTTTACTTCAGTTATTATCATTTCAGGAATTTCAGGTATACAATTTTAGGTTTACATTTTCTTCTGTGTCCATGTCTCTTAGGCTTGCTTGGTTTGGGCTAGAAATTTGAGATTGCATTTCCTTATTTGTTTTGTCATTTTCCTATATTTCTGGTTTTTGAGCGATGTTCCAAAGCTTTCCCCCATGTGCTGGGAATCACCTGGCCCACTTTTGGCTCCCAGGGCAGACTCCAGCCAACTGACAGCTGCTTAGAATTCACTGGGCATGGCCCAGTTATCCCTCCAGTGACCTCCCTTGCAAATGCCAGTGATTTGGGATGCTGGGTGTGGTCTTACTGGCTGGGAGTGAAGTTTCAAAGCTTCCCCAGTGCACTGGGATGCAACTCATGCGTTTTGCTTCTGGCAACCTGGCCTGAATCAGGCCCCTGCTAGCCACTTGCAGGTTGCTGAATGTGGCCCAGTTAAGTGCATGGGGACCTCCTGTGTGTCCTCTGGTGATTTGGGTTGCTGGGCATGGTTTTACCAACTTGGAGTGACATTGCATGCTTCCCTGTGCTCTGGGATTCAACTTATGCACATTCAGCTCCCAGGCTCCTTTGGTGCTTTACAATGAGACTCCCAAGTGGCTTACTGAGTAACTTCCAAAAATGGAAGCTACATCCTTGTTCTCTTCTCTATTTGTCTACATTTACTCCCCCCTTCCTAAATCAGTCTAATAGCTTTAAATACCATCTATATGAGCATAATGAAAAATGCAAATCTTCTGTTCAAATCTCTAACTTGAATTTGACCATCCATTCAGTCAGAATCATCCTTAAATAACTCCCTCTAAAGTCACAGGATGGTTCCCAGTACTCATGAAGACCATAGTCTTCATTTTTTCTGTCTAGTAGAAACCACATTGCATTGCTTCTCACAGTCAAAAGTTTATCAAAATATTTTCTTTTTAATTTTTTTTATTTTAAAGAGGAGAACAATAAAAACAATACATAGTTTCAAAACAAGATAATAGGAAATTAACAGAGGTTAAAATATTGCATATTATCTTCAAAGTAGTTCCCTGGATTACAAGATATAGGCATGCAAAAAAAAAGATATAGGCATGCAAAATTGATCAAACAATAAAGCACAAATAATTCTTTTCAATGAATTAATAGAAATTAATAGTACAGTTATCTTAGCTAATATATTTATATAGTTTTTCCTTCTTTCTTTTCACTTTACTCCCTTCCCAGTTGTCCTTTCCTTTCAAGTAGTTGCATTGCCTTTCAATATATCTACTGTGTATTTTGGATCTTATTTACTCTTTCAGTTTTGTTGTAGTCAGGGGTTATACACAGAACAATTAGACATGGAGTTTATAATATTATTTTTATGATGGTCACCGAGAGTTAACACAAGTTAATGCAGGAAATCTATCCACCACACTAAAGACAGAGAATATTTAGTCAAGGGCCTAAATCCCACAGCAATGTCCCACGTGAGCCCAGATAAAGACCCAGAGCTCATGACAATGCCTTTCACGAGTCCAACTGGAGGTCTAGAACCCACAAGAAGGACTCACACCAGTCTCTCTTATGGATCCATGCTGGGAAGGCCCAAAGGTCAGTGGTGGAAACTAGGAAGTCTATGACAGCAGGGTGAAGGAGCTGTGTTGATAGGTTGAGGGTTCTATGCTGGGGTCAAGAAGTCACGCTCACAGAAAAGACCAGGGCTGTCCTGAAAGCACCACAACCATCCTCAGTGACACAGAGGCCCTGAGCTCCTCCAACCACAAGCACAGTTGAGCACATGCCAGGAAGCCGGTGTGACAAGTTCATCTGGGAGACCAATCGGCACACATCTTCCCCTCTGGAGCCAGGAAGCAATGCTTGATGTGAGAACCAGAGCTTCTCCAGGAGAACCTAATGTCTCAAACAGCAACATGTAGGAGAACCCACAACACCTCAGCATCTCAGTGCCATAATGCCTTAGCACTCTTCCTTCTCCTTCTCCATGTCTCCATTTATGCTGACAACTTTCTTCAGGTGAAACATCTACATTCAGCAGCATGGAGATGTAATCCAGCTTGCATTAATTCACCACCAGTTCTTAATCCATAACAAGTTTTTTACACTAGGAAGACAATATGATGTTTACAATTGTGAGTCTGATTTATTTCATTTATGAATATGGTCTCTAGTTGCATTCACTTACCTATGAAAACCTTGAATTTATCCTTTATAACTGAGTAGTACTCTGTTGAATAGATATACCACATCTTTTTTATCCATTACTCCATTGATGGGCATATACTTTTTTCTAAGTTTTACCTATTACAAATTGTGCTGCTATGACCACAGATGCACATACATCACTGTGGTGTGATAATTTGAATTCTTCTGGGAACACACCCAGAAAGGGAATAGCTGGGTTGAATGGGCCCACTTATCCAAATTTTTTGAGGAATTATGTTACCTTTTGATAATTTCATTTACTGTATTAATTTGATGAATTTTTTTATATTTCCTCATACTAAACCATTCTTCGGTTCCTAGCATAAAAACAAGTATAGACTTAATTAATAATATTTCATGTAGGCTTTATGGACATGTCATTTTTCTTTTCTTTTTTGTTTTAAAGAGGGTAAAACAAAACAATAAATCAGGACAAAGTAGATCGGAAGAAAACAATGCAAGTGACACAGGATTTCAAAACAAGACAACATGAGATCAACAGTGGCTACAATAATGTCTCTTGTTTTCTTCTAAATAGCTGTCTGTGTCTTCACACACAATAAATTCAAACAAAACAAAACAAAACAGTATAAAACTGATCAAAACAGAATAATGAAAATATTACAAGCCTGTAAAACCAGACAATAAGAAAATCAACAATGGTGACTGTTAACATTTCTTGTTGTCCTCAAAATAGCTGTCCATATCTTCATGTATGTTGAAATTAAATAATACAAAACAGACTAACACAACTCTAAACAAAGAATAAAATTATTACTAGATTTCACAGCATGATGATAGAAAATCAATAATGGCTACCATAATGTCTCTTTTTCTTCAAAGCAGCTGTTCATATCATCACACATAATACAATCAATTCTCATAAACTGTTTAGGAGAAGTTCTAGGCATGTATAAGCCTCTGCATGTACATCTAACCTTTCTGCATTAGAGGGAGAACAAAACAAAACAAAACAAATTGCTAGAAAAAACAATAAAAATAAATAACAATAATAAAGAAGCCAAAACAATGACAATATAAGCCTTCAAAGCAAGGTGGTAGGAACATAATTAATGTTGTTATTTTACATAGTAATCTTCACAAGAGTTCCTCAGATTACCACATGCAAATATGCAAAATTGGTACAATCCTATGAATGTTAATTGTTTTGTTCCAAGACCTAATAGTATTTGTCACACAATCATCTTAGCTATCTTATATGTGTTTATACAAATGTATATATTTTTTCTTTTCTCTTCCTTTTTTCTCTCTTTTTCCCTAATTATTTTTTTCCTTTTGAGTAGATTTTTACCCTGTCACAGTATTTATTGAGAATTTTGCATCTTATATGCTCTTAGCATTTCTTACACTAGGGAGACAGCACAGTATTTACACATGTAAGTTTAATTCATTTCACTTGTGATTATGGTCTCAAGTTGCATCCATTTACCTATAAAAATCTCAATTTGATCCTTCTTTTTCATGAGTAGTACTCCATTGTATAAAAGTAATCTTCTTTATCCATTCCTCAGTTGATGGCCATTTAGTTTGTTTCCAAGATCTGGCTATTATAAATTGTGCTGCTATAAATATGGGTACACATATATCACTATGATATGATGTTTTCAGTTCTTTTGGGAATATGTCAAGAAGTGGAATAGCTGGGTCAATTGGGACTTCCAAACCGAGCTTTTAGAGGAAACTCCAGACAGACTTCCATAGTGGTTACACCAGTCTGCACTCCCACCAACACTGCAGAAGAGCTCCTTTATCTCTATAGCCTCTCCATCATTTGTTGTTGGTAGTTTTCTTTATCCTAGCCATTCTTTCTCTAGTGAGATGGAATCTCAATGATTTTTAATTTGCAATTCTGGAATGACCAATGATGCTGAACAGTTTTGATGTATTTATTTGCCATTTGTATTTCTTTATCTGAGAACTGTATATTCACCTCAGATGCCCATTTTTGGAATAGGTCTTTGAATTTTGGGGGTCTGATTTTTTTAAATTCTTTATATGTTTGAGACAAATCCTTTGTCTGAGGGGCAGTTGACTAAGATTTTTTCAAAATTCATGGGTTTCCTTTTTACTCTGTTCAAGATTTCTTTTGACTTCAAAAACTTTTTAACATGAAAAGATCCTAGTTATTTATTCTGGGAAGTATTTCCCATGTGGCTTGATTTTTGTTCAAGAATTATCTACCTACCTTTATGTCTTCAAGATTTCTACTTAATTTGACTCATATTTAGTGTTTCTGTTTTAATATTTAGATCTGTGATCTATTTTGACTTTAGTGCATGCTGATAGGCATGTGTCTAGTTTTAGTTCATGGCATATGGAGAGCACCACTTATTAAAGAGACTATCTTTCTTCCACTGAACGTGTTTGGACCCTTTGTCAAAGATAAGGTGGCTGAGTGTGTTTGTAGTTATAGTTATATCTTCTAACCTATTCCATTGATCTTCAGATCTGTTTTTATTCCAGTACCATGCTGATTTTATCACAGTAGCTCTGCAGTATAACTTCAAGTCAGGGATTGTGATGCCTCCTGCCTTGCCTCTGTTGCTCAGAATTGCCTTTGCTATTCTAGGTCTTTTCTGGTTCCAAATGAATTTTAGGGATGATTTCTCTAGATCTGTGAGGTATGGTAGTGGTATTTTGATTGGAATTGCATTAAATTTGTATTATAGTTTTGGGAGAATGGCCATTTT
>PVJX010049197.1:0-11178 GCA_004027295.1 Dolichotis patagonum
GTGATCATGCTCATGGGTTTTGGATTCATACAGGTGAACACAAGTTATCTCCCTAGCATAAAAACCTGAAGGAGTTAGTGGTATCCAAAAAGCACAATAGATATTATGAAAGTGATAGATTAGGAAATGCCTAAAAAGAGACTGTGGTCACCATTGTTAATTTCCTATTATCTTGTTTTGAATTCTTGTATCATTTTCATACATTTGTTAGATTTGGTTTTGTTCTGTCTTGCTTTGTTAGATTTTAATCTGCCTGATGGTAAGGGCAGCTATTTTGAAGATAACAGGATGTATTATGGTAACAATTGTTGATTTCCTAGCCTCTTATTTTGAAGTCCTATAATGCTTTCATTCTTTTGTTTTGATTGGTTTTATTCTTTTTTGTTTTATTTGATTTTATTATGTGTGAAGATATGAATAGCTATTTTGAAGTAAATAAGAGATATTATGGTAGTCATTGTTGATTTTCTGTTCTTGTTTTGAAATCCTGTAATGCTTTCATTCTTTTGTTTTGATTGGCTATGTACTGTTGTTTCATTTTATCATGTGTGATGGCATTGACAGCTATTTTGAAGAAAATTAGACACTATGTAGCCATTGTTGATTTTCTATTATCTTGTTTTGAATTCCTGTAATGCTTTCATTCTTTTGTCTTGATTGTTTTTATTCCATTTTGTTTGGTTTGGTTTTATTATTACGTGATGGGATAGAGAGCTATTTTGAAGAAATCAAGAAACATTATGGTAACCATTGCTGATTTTGTGTTATCTGTTTTCATTTTTTTGTTTTGATTGTTTTTTTTCTCTTTTGTTTTGTTTGATTTTATTGTGTGTGATGGTATGGATAACTATTTTGAAGAAAACGAGAGACATGGTAGCCATTGTTCATTTCATGTGGTCTTGTTTTGAAGTCCTATATCACTTGCATTGTTCTGCTCTGATATATTTATTCTGTTTTGCTTTGTTTTGTTTTATTCTCTTTAAAATAATAAAGAAAAGAAAAAACAAACTGGGGGTCAGACATTAGATAACTTGTGCATTACTTGATAGGGCTGAACTACTTTCTTCTAAATTTCCTATGTCCTAACTTCCAGTACCTCAGAATGGACCTGATTTTCAATATTAATATGTCCACCGAGTAGTTGTGATTCCAGCCTGACACCCTTCTAAGAAAAAAATTTGGACACACAGAGATGCTAGGGCTGTGTGTGCACAGAAAAATTGTTTTTTGAGGACACAGCAAGAAGATGGCCCTCTGAAGCCAAGAAAAGAAGAGTCTTCAGGAGCATCTCAACATCTCAACATTTTTTCTTGGACTTCCAGACTCCAGAACTGTCAGAAAATATATTCCAGTTGTTTAAGTTACCCAATTTGGGTTATTTTGTTATTGTAGCCTTAGCAAACTAATACAGAGGTTAAAACAGTGACGTGGACAGTGATCAGGTATATTAAATTGCATTTACTGTTTATTTTATATTACTATCACTTACAATACTTCACCAGGATATATTTTAGCATGTTTTTTAGAAAATCCTAAGGAAATCATCCCAAGGACTATGTACCATAGACACAGGAGACAGCATATTCAGGAAATAAATGATGAACACCTGGTTTGACATCAGAATGACATCAGAATGATAATAAAAGAACCAGCTTGATGGAGGGTGTTTGATTTGTGACCAACTTATATGATAGCTAATTTCACTATAAGTATTCACAAAACATTATAATATTTATGCAACTGCATGTACCTATTCATCGGATCAGGGAGGAGGAAAAAGATGTTTTTTTGTTTAGTTGATGTTTGTATCTGCAAGATATAGTAGGTCATGAAGGGATAGTTGATGGTGAATGAATCTAAACTCCAATGTAAGGTCAATCAGAAAATATATTTTTCAAGAAGGGTTTAAAATTGTGAAGGACTAAAACAGGCAGTGGCTCAGTGGTCTCTGTGGCATATCATTTTTTTTGCTGAAAAATCTATCTGGAGACCCTATCCTACTGATAGGAGCCCACGGCTAAACTCAGAAAGTTTTGTGAAAAACGTCTTTTGAAAACATGCTCTCAAAATGTCTCAGGCAGCAATCCTTTCCTTTGGGATTTGTCTTTCATGATAAAGAAACAAATCAATGTAGACCATAAGACCATAAGGAGACTTTCAATACTTTTTTATAATCAGTTTGAGAAAGGAAACCATTCTCTCCAGCAAGGACAGCCTCTGTGACCTCAAAGCATTTTAGAGCGCAGCCTGAACATCCCTCAAGGGAAGATGTAACTTCATCTCTTATGTCACTGAACTAAAGAAAGAAAAAAATTCTTGAGACCAAAAGGACACGTTAGTTAATTACTGGAAACCACGGAGTCAGGCAAGTGGATTCACGGCTTGAAGTCTGACAAGTGTTTTAGGAGATCGGTTGGCTCCATGTGTGAAGAAAACTTGATCACCTTGAGAAACTGCTATTCCCAAAAATGTTCCCATTCTCTGATGATTAATAGCATTATTATGTATTCCTTTTGTGATTATCCTTGACTATGTGACACAGATCCTTTGTCATCAAAAGAAACAGTCTTTATATTCCAGTGAGAACAGAAGAAAGGTTTAATTACTATCCATGGCATCTGCTTATTTCAGCCGCCTTATGAATAATCACGTACAACAACATATCCAGATGGCCAGGCTGTCTTCCCTTGCCTGCCTTTCTCATGATCAAAAATATTTGATTTTATATCCAGAAAAGTCATTTACTGAAAGATGATTAGATGTAACTCCAAATGCCTGATAACAAGGGAAAAATAAATGCCAATAAGAGGAAAGATATGTGTACTGATCAATGGGTGATATTTGTCTTGGTCTAGCAGAATTTCCTGGATAATGAAGTAGTGTTTAACTGTGAGCAAAACCATTCCTCCATCATAAACTGGAAAACCCATCCATCAAAGGTAGAACTCTGATTTATATGTAAAGTTACATCTGATTAAAAGTAGTTTGCAAATAGCTTCTCCTTTGGGACTCAAGTACCGATAGATGCTTCCAAACTATCAATATTCAACTAAAAATAAAACCAAAGAGTCATATCTCAGCAATTACCCAAATATATCAGAATCTAAGATCTGTAACTTGGTGTCCTTTTCATAAAGAAGAGGGATTTTCCTTGATCAAATACACTTAGAATGTGATGTCTTTCTTTGTCTCTCACTGTTTCATCGTAAGAAGCAGAAATTTTACAGAACTTACTTTAAATATGTTCAGTATATGTCCTTCCAGTCTTTGATCTTGAAATGATTTTTGTTGCTGTTGTTTTTATAAAAGTCCTGAAAACTGGTAACTTTGTGAGTCTCATATGGAAATATTGCCTTTAGTACATAAACTCACTTTTATGGACTTCCACCATGCACTTTACCATGGCACATGCTAAGATCAATCATTTAGAAATGTTCCTGCCTTATTTAGATGACCATTTTGCCTTCCAAACCAGAGAGCCAGGGGCATCAATGCATCCACCCAAATCGACTTGGAGAATTAGCCTCATGTCTAGCAAGCGAGGTATTTTATGGCTTCCGAGGTATTAAAGTGGCCTGTTGTCAGTACTGCACCTACAGCAGCGGCTGCTTCTCACACAGGCTGAAGATTAACAGCAGGACTTGCGTGGATTTACAGAGCGAGTTATTTTACCCAGGAAGTAAGAAGGTGTTACTAACATTCTTCCCTTAGCTTCAATAGACTGACAGTTTGTGTCTCCAGGGAGCTTCATGAACCAACACTCCACACAACCCATCTGGGAGCAGGAGAGCTCTGAGGTGGCTCTGCTGTCTCTGTGACCTGTCACTGCTCACTGCAGCAGCAAAGGGACAGCAGCAAAATTTCCATCTGTCTAAGTGTGTGCAACAAATCACAAGGGCCAGTCCTAGAGGAGTTTGGGTTTAGAACGGGATCCTGGGATATTCACCCCTCAGCCACTATCTCACACTCATGAAACTCTTCTGGGAATATGATATAATTGGTCTATACCTCAGGAAACTCCATTGTATCAGAATCCATGTGGGCATTGTGGTTCTTCATTTTCAACTTCAGGTGAGTCACAGGTGATATAAATCTATAGATCTCCAGTGATGAAGTAAATCACTCTGAGTTGTGCAATCGGGAGAGGGAGCCTTACTTCACTGTCTTTCCCTCCATCATGTCAATTTCCAGTTTCAATTTTAAGGTCTCAGCTTTTCTCTTGTGTGGGGGAGCAGTTCATCTTCAGCCTCGAATAGGAAGCTGTCTGCATGGTATACGAAGGACTCTGAAGGGGTCTCTAATTTCAGTTCTTTACTCAAGACACCTACCTGAAATATCTACATTTGATATTAATTCTAAAGGTATTTACTCATAGTAAGACAGTAACATATTTTGACATAATTTCAAGAATATAATCTCAAAATAATCAATTGTCATTTGATAATAGTTGTAATCCCTATTACCTGATTTCTGAAACCTTGGGATTTATATAAAGAACATTATGTTGGCTTAGTTCAAGTTTCTTAAATAGATTTTTTATTTGAGAAACAGTCCTGCAACATAGTTCAAGCTGACCTTTAACTCACTATGTAGCCAAGTTGCCCTTGAACTCACATTGGTCTGCCTGCCTCAGCCTCCTGAATACTGGGATTATAAGCATGTGTCACCATGCTTTGCTCCTTAAAGAGATTCCTGAGGAAAACATACACATATTCTGCTGTTAAAACTAACTACTCTTATATATCTGACATTTCTTCTCCATCCTTCATGTAGAAATGTAAAAATCATGGTATTTTATCTGACCAGCTATACTTGATATAGGTCCATAGAGTAGAATGTTTAAGAAAAGAGATACGGGAAGACAATTTGAATTTAATCACAACTGTGACACTTTCAAAAACCAGGATGAATTAGGTACTCTGACTTTCTGTCTCAGTTTCCTCATATACATAATATATTAAAATAATGCAAAATTACTTCCAAAAAGAAGAAAATGTTTCATGTATTCTTCCAGGACATGTTAAAATAAAATAAGTAGAACATGCCTGCCATGTACTAAATGTTCAAAAAGTGATAATACTTTGTTATTTAGCCCTAATTTAAAATTTAACAGGTCCTTTTGAACCAATCATATTCATTCAATAAAAAAGAGAAGCTTCGAAGTTTTCACTTTCTCCTATGACACATTTAAATTTTAAAAATAAATTTCAATTCTACATTTTTCAAACACCAAAGACCTTTTTTTCCTATTCACAACACCAAACCATATTATATTAAAACTTACTGTACTTAGTGTTTATGGTGTATTGCTAATTGTACTCCATGGATCTTAACTATAATTTCATAAATAAATATATGATTACCCATATATAGTTTTATTGTTGAGTCAATGCAAAGCAAGGCATTAGAGGAGCCACTTAGAAGCTATGCGTTTCAGCTCTGCATATCAAAGCCAGTGTCCTGGCAAATGCACGTTCCCTGCTTCTGTCCCACCTCCATGAAGCCTCCTGAGAACATGGTGCCCAAATCCCTTCTGAGGTGAGTGTTAGTTTTCATGCTTTGAAATCCATCACTGCAATGGTATTTAGGTTAGGATTCCTTTGATGGTGGTTTGTGCCATACATCATCTTCATTAGAACTCCACAGTACTCTGAGTTGCATCTATTCATCTCTTTTTCTCTTCTATTCAGCTTGTTTTCCCTTCCCCCTTCTGCCCTTCATCCCTACCTGCCTCCATCTATCTTTTATCTTCCCTTCCTTTCTTCCTCCGTAACTCTTTCAACCAGAACCAGACATCATGACAGCTCTTCAGTTTTCAAATGACAAGAAAAGCTTCAGTTAGAGCAGCCTTCCCATATTCTTTTACGGATGTCTCCCAAATCTTTTCTGTCATACTTAATTCCATCTTAGTATCCATTTTTCAGAGGACCTAGATGAACATATAGTTGAATTCCATGACAAATTTCAAGATTTACTCTTCCCTCTCTTCTAAGCATGTGCTTTAACCATTAAGTTTCTAAAACAATGTGTTATTCTTAGTGGCATATTGTATATACTCTTTAGATGCCAATTAAACCATCAACACTTGAAATAACTGTTTCCTAAAGGAAAAAGAAACCAAGAAAGGAAAGAAGGAAAGAAGCGGCACATCATTTATTGTCCACTGTATTCCAGGAATGGTGTTCTTTTTTTTAAAATTTTATTTAGAAAGAAAAAAAAAATAACCAAACAAAACAGAAAAAAAGGGTAGCAACAATACAGAATTCCAAAGGAAAAAAGGAAAAGAACAAAAAAAACCCCACTAAGGAATCACTAGTTGATAAGTTACATACTGTCATCTTGGAAATAGTTGTTCAAGTTACAAAATTAAAGCATACAAAATATACATTCAAACAGTGAGACTATTAACAGTTCTGCTCAACAATCTAACAAAAAACAGTAGTATGATCATCTATCTTCCACACTTAAACATGTATGCAGTTATATTCTTTAGAGCACTTTCTTTTGCTCTCTTTTTTATATTAGCAATTATGTATTTTGGGTTTTATTACTCCTACAGTTCTTAATACTTTTTCTTTTTCTTTTAAAGAGAATTTAAAAAAAGAGGGCAAAACAAAGCAGATCAGAACAGAACAACATAAGCAACACAACACTTTACACTAGGACAACCAGACATTAACTGTAGCTGTCAAAATATCTCTTTCTCTGCTATAGTTGAGCATAGTTTCAGATATAATAAAATCAAACATAACACAATATTATAAAACCATTCAAGAGAATGAAGGAATTACAGGACATTCTGAATTGAATAACTATGATCAATGGCTACTATAATACCTCATTTTGAATAAAAAGATTTGTTTATACTATCACATATATTAAAATCCCAATAAGACACAACATGATAGAACCGATGGTAATAGCAGAGTAGAAGCATGGTAGGACTTCTAAGGAAGACAATATTAAATCAGCAATGGCTGCCATAATGTTTTGTTTTCTTCAAAACCACTGTTCATACCATCATGCATAATAAATTCAAACAAAACAGAATAAAACCATTCCAACTGATGAATGAAAACATTGAAAGACTTCAAAGTAATGAAATGGGAAATCATGATTACCATAAAATCTTATATACTCTTACCAACTCTCATACTAGGGAGACTATATGGTATTTACACATGTGAGTTTGGTTTATTTCGCTTATGAGTATGGTCTCAAGTCGTGGAACAGTGTTCTTATACATAACTTTACTTCAGCATCAAAAAGACACTGTGATATAGTTTTATATGTGAAACCCAGAAAGTTAAGCATGACATAAATAACTCAAAGATCACTCATGCAGATAACCCCAAATTTCAACCTTAGATTTCTGTTCTTTTTGTATCTAGTAAAGACTCTCAGAAATATTATATTCAGTACTGCATTTTTCCGATGTATCAGAATATAAATATTTGAATACACACGTTGATACACATTTATATTTGCACATAAACACATATACAAGTTACTAAGACACAATATATGTGTTAAATACACTTCAGTAGATGTAAACAAGGTTGTATAGTCAGACAGACCTTGTACGATTTTGTTGCAAATAGAGTTTAATTTATTTAAAGTCTTCAAAGATATTTTCATCAAAGCCTTTTATTATAATAAAATAATCAGTTCTTCTTCAAGTTTTAACACACAGATCACTGAAGGTGTCAATGAAGACAAGGCATCAACAAAAATCAGTGGAATTCTGCCCTACATTTGAACTCCAGTCAATTCTGGTTGTGTCATGAGATGTGAAAGTTAAGAATGGATTGGGTCTTTGCAACTAACACAGGAAACCAATAGATCACCATAGGAAATCAACACTCTCCTATTAAGTGTTGTCAAGCTGTTCCTGTCTCTGATAATTTAACCAGACTTGCTAGCAAAAAGCAGATGAGATCACTCAATACCATAATCTAAGAAGACAAAACCAAATGGTGTTTTGCTTTTCTTAAATGTCTCCATTTGTGAATTTCTCCATGTACAAGTATAAAAAATGGAGCACTGTTCTGACGACAATAGCTCTCATGCAGAGGGAACCCACTACAGTATATTTCTGAAACAGAACTTCTTTTGAGTGTAATGCAGTATACCATGTTTCTGCAGCCTTAAACTACACAATGTGGTGATACAGATTTTTTTTGCCACTGAAAGACACTGGCCAAAGTTTTATAGTTTTGGTTTTGATTCTTCAGTGGAATCACCAATTATTATGAAGTACAGGCAATGCTTCAAGTAAAATGTAAAGCATTTCTTTTATTTAATATTTAGATAATATTTCCTATTTGGTTCCATCATTACCTGAGCCTGCATATAAATGGTCTTTCTGGTTTTTATCTTAACATCCTTATTGTATAATTTAGAGCCTGGAATGAGATTGGCATGTGCATGATTTGAAAAGTTTGAATTTTCGGAATTGATTTGAAGGAATACATTTGTAATCATTTGAAGAGGTTTATATGTTAATGTAAAGTAAATTTTTAAATAAGCATACTCAATTCCTTTTAGATGACATTAGCCTATCCCAGTCTAATCCATCAAGAACAAGGACAAAATATGAATAAAATGCAAGGCACATCTGTCTGAAAACATCACAGAGCTACAAAGACAGCCAGAACGGGAGATCAATATCCCAGAAAAGACCAGTAATGTGATGACAACTTTCAGAGTCATTTTTTTCCTCTTAAGCACTTGAAGAAATAAGGTCAGTCTTAAACACACTTTTCTACAGAAGCAAAAATGAGAAAATAACTCCAAACTCATTTCATAAGACCAACATACTCTTTTTTTTATTTTAAAAAGAATAAAACAAAAGAAGGCAGAACAAAGCAGATCAGAACAGAACAATATAAGCAACACAGCACTTTACAATAAGACAACCAGATATTAACAGTAGCTATCATAATATCTCTTTCTCTACTATAGTTGAGCATAGTTTCAAATACAATAATACCAAACATAACAAAATAGTGTAAAACCATTTGAAAGAATGAAAGAATTCTCTTTAAAATAAAAAAAATTAAAGAATTACAGTGCATTCTGAATCGAACAACAGAGAATGATCAATGGCTACTATAATATCTCATTTTCAATAAAAAATGTTTATACTATCACATATATTAAAATCCCAATAAGACATAACAGGACAGAACTGATGGTAATAGCAGAGTAGAAGCATAAGACCAACATACTCAATATCAGCTCTTTACAAAGATTACATTAAGGTAAAATATTTCCAATAAAAGAAAAAATTTTCCAAAATATTTACCTCATAAACATAAGGAAGAAAAAAATCACAAATAGTGAATAAAAACAAATAGAGTATAGACAAAAATAAAACATTAAAATTAATGTAGGTACAGTTCATAGCTTCTAGAAAGTTGATTTAAATTTGGAAGTTCATAAATTTCTATCCTTGATCCTGAAATAAAGGAAAAACATCATGTGATAATTTCTTTTTTTTTTATTTGAAATAGAATAAAACAAAAGGGGGCAGTACAGAGCAGATCAGAACAGGACAACATAGGCAACACAGTACTTTACATTAAGTCAACTGGACATCAAAAGTAGCTAACACCATATCTCTTACTCTGCTATAGTTGAGCATAGTTTCAAATACAATAATATCAAACATAACACAATAGTATAAAGCCATGCATATAGTGAAAGAATTACAGGGATTTCTGAACCGTATAACAGAAAATGATCAATGGGTACTATAATATCTCATTTTTGATAAACAAGAAAAAAATTTGTTTGCACTGTCACACATATTCAAATTCCAATAAGGCACAATGTGATAGATAGAACCAATGGTAGTAGAACAAAAAAAGCATGGTAGGACTTCTAAGAAGGATGATATTAAATCAGCAATAGCTGTCATAATGTTTTGTTTTCTTCAAAACAGCTATTCATATCATCAAGTATGATATAGTCAAACAAAACAGGATAACACCATTCCAACTGATGATTTACACTTTGAAAGACTTCGAAGCTATGAGATGGGTACTCATGCTTACCATAAAGTCTTATATACTCTTATCAAATCTCATATTAGGGAGACTATATGGTATTTACCCTTGTGAGTTTGGTTTTTTTCACTTAAGAGAATGGTCTCAAGTCGTGTCCATTTATTTATAAATATCTTGATGTGATCATTCTTTATAGCTGAGTAGTACTCCATTGTATAAAAATGCCACAACTTTTTTATCCATTCCTCAGTTGATGGGCACTTAGGTTGTTTCCAAGATCTGGCTATTACAAATTGTGCTGCTATAAAGATAGGTGCACATATATCACTTTGGTATGATGCTTTCAGTTCTTCTGGGAATATGCCTAGAAGTGGAATAGCTGGGTCAAATGGGACTTCCATACCCAGCTTTTTGAGGAATCTCCAGACTGACCTCCATGGTGGTTGCACCAGTCTACACTCCCACCAACAGTGTAGAAGAGTTCCTTTTTCCCCACATCCTGTCCAACACTTGTTGTTGGTAGTGTTTTCTAACTTGGCCATTCTTTTTGGGGTGAGATGGAATCTCAGTGTGGTTTTAATTTGCATTTCTTTCATGACTAATGATGATGAACATTTTTTCATGTACTTATTTTCCATTCATATTTCTTCATCTGAGAACTGTGTATTAATTTCAGATGCCCATTTTTAGAATGGATCTTTGAATTTCGAGGGTCTGATTTTTTTTAATTCTTTATAAGTTCTAGACAGAAGTCCTTTGTCTGAGGCGCTGTCCATGAAGATTTTTTCCCAATTTGTGGGTTTTCTTTTCACTCTGCTGGAAACCTCTTTTGACATGCAGAAACTCTTTAACAAGATGTGGTCCCAGTTATTGATTCTGGGAAGTACTTCCCGTGTACTTTGGTTCTTGTTCATGAATTCTCTTCCTACCCCTGTATCTTTGAGGTTTTTACCTACTTTGTCTTCCAGAAGTTTTAGTGTTTCTGTTTTAATATTTAGATCTTTGATCCATTTAGATTTTAGTTTAGTGTATGGTGATTGACATGGGTCTAGTTTTAGTCTTCTGCATATGGACAGCCAATATTTCCAGCACCATTTGTTAAAGAGACTGTCATTCTTCCAGCGAGCATGTTTGGCCCCTTTATCAAAGATGAGGTGGTTCAGTGAGT
>PVJX010049198.1:0-11177 GCA_004027295.1 Dolichotis patagonum
CAGATGCCGATCTCCAGGCAGTTCCCTGCGGATGAAGGGCGGGCCTACCAGCCCCAAAAAGTCCCGTCGAGATGCAGGTCCACGCAGACTTTGGATCCAAACAGCTCAGGCCACTCTACGGTCCGGGAGTTTCAGGTCCCAAAGGGACAGCCTGAGATGCTGCTTTCTGGGAGACTTCCTGGGCGTGAAGGGCGGGGCTACGGGCCCAAACAGACCCCGCCCAGATGCCGATCTCCAGGCAGTTCCCTGCGGATGAAGGGCGGGCCTACCAGCCCCAAAAAGTCCCGCCGAGATGCAGGTCCACGCAGACTTTCAATCCAAACAGCTCAGGCCACTCTACGGTCCAGGAGTTTCGGGTCCCAAAGGGACAGCCTGAGATGCTGCTTTCTGGGAGACTTCCTGGGCGTGAAGGGTGGGGCTACGGGCCTCTTTACTCTTTTATATCCTGATGTTTTTCTTAATGTTGTTTTTCAATACTTGTCCATTCAATTAAATCTTTAAAAAAATGGATGCATAATGGTCTACTTCAAATTATGGCTATACCATCATTCATGAAATATGTTTATAAAATATTGAAAATGTAAAAAAAATGTAGACTAAATAGTGATGTATATATCCATTTTCATCCATATTTTCTATCTCGTTGCTCCTGTAGCTTTTCTGGCTTACTGGGAGAGCAGAAAAATTTTGAAGTGCTTTACACATCAGAATCAGGCTTCAGAAAGCAAAACTTCTCTCTGTGGCCTTTTCTCCCCTCTTTTACTTGCTCTGCATGTCTTCCCAAAGTAGATCATGGAAACCAGAATTTCTCCTTCCTAAGGCAGGTTATGGGAACTAAAAATATAGTCTTTCCTGCCGTTCTGCTGTGGAACTGATCATGAAGAAATGGTCTAATGAGTATTCCTCAGAATGCTCTATTCAGAAAGGGACTTGTGTACACTCCCACCAACAGTACAGAAGAGTTCCTTTTTCTCCATAGCCTCTCCAGCACTTGCAGTTGGTAGTTTTTTCTTTCCTGGCCATTCTTTCTGGGGTGAAATAGAATCTCAGTGTGGTTTTAATTTGCATTTCTCTCATGACTAATGATGATGAACATTTTTCATGTATTTATTTGCCATTCGTATTTCTTCATCTGAGAACTGTGTATTCATTTCAGACGCCCATTTTTGGACTGGGTCTTTGAATTTCGTGGGTCTGATTTTTTAAAATTCTTTATAAGTTCTAGATAGAAGTCCTTTGTCTGAGGGACAATCCATTAAGATTTTTTCCCAATTTGTGGGTTTTCTTTTCACTCTGCTGGAAACCTCTTTTGACATGCAGAAACTCTTTAATAAGATATGGTCCCAGTTATTGATTCTGGGAAGTATTTCCCATGCAGTTTGATTCTTGTTCATGAATTCTCTACCTACCCCTCTATCTTCGGGGTTTTTACCTACTTTGTCTTCCAACAGATTTAGTGTTTCTGTTTTAATATTTAGATCTTTGAGCCATTTAGACTGGCGCAACCACTGTGGAGGTCAGTCTGAAGATTCCTCAAAAACCTGTGTTTGGAGGTCCCATTTGACCCAGCTATTCCACTTCTAGGCATATTGCCAGAAGATCTGAAAACATCATACCACAGTGATATATGTGCACCCATGTTTATAGCAGCACAATTTGTAATAGCCAGATCTTGGAAACAACCTAAGTGCCTATCAACTGACGAATGTATAAAAAAGTTGTGGCATTTTTATACAATGGAGTACTACTCAGCTATAAAGAATGATCACATTGAGATATTTATAAATAAATGGACACGACTTGAGACCATTCTCTTAAGCGAAATAAACCAAACTCACAAGTGTAAATACCGTATAGTCTTCCTAGTATGAGAGTTGATAAGAGTATATAAGATTTTATGGTAAGCATGAGTCCCCACCCATCTCATAGCTTTGAAGCCTTTCAATGTTTTCATTCATCAGTTGGAATGGTTTTATTGTTTTGTTTGACTATATCATGCATGATGGTATAAACAGCTGTTTTGAAGAAAACAAAACATTATGGCAGCTATTGCTGATTTAATATCATCCTTCTTAGAAGCCCTACCATGCTTCTATTCTTCCACTACCACTGGTTCTATCTATCACATTGTGTCTTATTGGGATTTTAATATGTGTGATAGTTTAAACAACATTTTTTTTATCAAAAATGAGATATTAGTATTCATTGATCATTCTCTGTTATTCGGTTCAGAAAGCCCTGTAATTCTTTCACTCTTTGAATGGTTTTATACTATTTTGTTATGTTTGATATTATTGTATTTGAAACTATGCTCAACTGTAGCAGAGAAAGAGATATTGTGATAGCTACTGTTAATGTCTGGTTGTTTTAATTTTAATTACTGTGCTGCCTATTTTGTCCTGTTCTCATTTGCTCTCTTCTGCCCTCTTTTGTTTTATTCTCTTTAAAATAAAAAAAAAGAAAAGGACTTGTGGAAAAGCAGAGAACAATCTGAACAGACGACTAGGTGTAGAGATGCACACCTATAATCCCAGTACTCAGGAGGCTGAGACAGAAAGATCACTCCGAGTTCTAGGCCAGTCTGGGCTACAAAGTGAGTTCAAGGCCAGCATTAACTGCATGGTGAAACTCTGTTGGGACTACAAATTCACAATGGCTAATTTTGCATACTTTTTAAGGGATAAATAGAGGTTTAGGATTATGGCACTACCCTTTTGAGGCTTCTCATTAATTTTTTTGGAATGGAACACCCTCTCCCACTTACTAAGACTAAACTAAAACTACCTAGATTAAAAAGAGCACTGCAGGGCAAGAACCTTCTTAGCATAAGAATACCCACGATTGAGTCATCCCAGGATTATCTGTTGCCTGCAGTGTCATAAACCTCTGAATCTTCAGCTAGCTTGCTACATTGTATACACCTGATAAATAGTGGCTGGTTTGTAGTATCTGGGTCTCTGCCTGTCCTCAGGCATTGACCTCCCAGCTACTCATCATGCATTACTAAATATGTTTCTGTTTCTTATTTCATCCTTTGCCATACCCCTGGCATAGGCAGTTGGAGATCTTGGCCAGGTCCCCATAAAACTGTGTTTTAAAAAAGATTTAAAAAAAAAGAATCTGAACAGATGGACACGGCTGGGTACCCCATTCTGACAAGAAAGTTTACATCAGAATATCTTTTGATATTGCCCTTTTTGTGGAACACAGTTCAGAACAATTGCCCATGTTCCAATCAGAAGCCTGCAACTTATCTCCATTAAACTTATCTCCATTAAACTTATCTCCACTAAAAGTTCGAAGTTCTGAGAAGTCCTGGACAGCTGGATATGTGGCAGTTTGCAGGAAGCTGCTAGGCTGGTGCTGGCTCCCACTCCAGAGAGAAAGGAGCTCATGCATTGGGAACCCTTCTGGACCCTGTGCTTGTGTTTCTCGATTTGACCCCTTAGTTTTTGCTGTGGAATATTCTATACCGTAAACTGCCAACGAAGCAGTGTGTTTCCCCCGAGTCCTGTGAGTCTGTCTAGCAAATTAATCTAACCTCAGGAGGGTGTCCTGAAGTACCTATTTGGCGTCAGTCGCTGAAATTTCTGAGATTCAGACTTGCAAATAGAACTGAAATAGTAAGGGCAACAGGAAGGGAATCCTCAGCCGGTGGGTCCTGAGGCTACTTCAGGCAGACAATATGAGAACCAAATCAAGGAAGAACACAAGAAGACATCCCAGTAGTGACCACAGAAGACTCCCTTGCTAGACAGTGGGGAGAAATCCCTGTGCCTTTTGACATTGCTGAGTTCTTCAATGCTGCCTGTGCTGTGAGCTCAGAGAAAACTAAGATATTCTGCATTTCCTAGCTCAAGTGATGGTACCCTCTGTACTACTGGGAATTTATGTTTCATCTGTTTTTTTCCTGATAAATTTATAAAATGAGAGATTTAGAATTTTACCAATTTATCTCAATGAAATGTTTGTTTTATTTTGTTGTTGTTTTTTTTCTGATTTAAATATTATTACTTTCCATGCTGATCTATATCATTTCTTTTCGTATTTTGATTTTCATTTGTTCTTTCTTATCTAGCTTCTTATGGGAGAAGAGAATGTTAGTAGCATAAAGCTTGTCATGATTTCTAATATAGGCATCCAATGCTATGAATTTTCTCTTATTGTACTAACTTTGCAGCATCCCAAACATCTTGCTGTGTTTCAATTTTTGTCCATGCAAAAAATTTTCCTTTTCACTTCTTCTTTGCCTTGAAAATTATTTGGCAGTATGTTATTTAGTTTCCAAACATTTTGGAAATTTGTGAATATTTTTTATTAATGTTTTTATGCTACTTTCAGTATAATCTGTAAATTTAAATTTTATGACTTGCATCACTCAAATAATACTGGGTTTTATTTTACAGTCCAAAATATGCCATACTTGATTCATCTCATGTATGCACATGATAAACATATATGTTGTACTGATTGTGACTTCATTGTTCTAAAATTTTAAACTATCTCAAGTTGCTTGAGAATTTTTTTAGTTGTTAAACAGTTTTTTTCTGCTTCTTTTATATTTCTTAGCTATGACAACCAAAGTACATGTCATAAAGGGAAATAATTAGATTTGTCCAAAAATATTTGTCTTTTACATTATCTGATTAATCACCTGAAAAGCAATCTATTTCCAAATAATTGTGACAGGTATTTCTGATAAAGAACTTGTATCCAAATAAAACACAAGAAATCTCTTCACAAGAAAGAGAAATCTCTTCAACCGAATGAGAAAACACATAACCTAAATATAAAATGTGCAGATATTTGAATAGACATTTCACAAAAGGCCAAAACCATGAAAATATGCATAATACTATTAGCTGTTAAGAAAAGATAAATTCACTACTAAGATATTGCTTCATACTACACCAGAAAAACGTCAATAAAAGGTTAATATTTCTTTAAAAGCAGCTAAAAAACCAAAGATGGTAACTGTTTGCAAAGGTGCAAAGAAATTGGAACCTTGTGTAATACTGGTGAGACTGTAAAATGGTTACAACAAATTTGCACATTTTTGCAGTTCCTTAAAAATTAAATAAAAGTATATTACAAGACTCAGATATTTCATTCCTCTGTATCTAGAGAAATGAAAATATATTCCACTCACACAGTTATATGTGAAAGTTCTTGTTAGTCATAACAACTGAAAATGAAGACAACTTCAACAACCTTATGAATATGTAAGAAAGCATAGCATACCAAGGCAATAAAATACCATTGACTAATAAAAGGAAGAAAGCACTGACATTTTTTAAACATAGAAAAATCTCAAAAGCATTATAGTGAGCAAATAAAGCCATTACTGATGTATCATATATTGAATTATTTCATTTTTACGATGCTCAAAACATGCGAGCTATAGAGACAGAAATTAAATTAGTATTTATTGCAGGTTAAGAGTGAATTAGAGGCTTAGTGTCCACTGGGTAAGGGCAGGAAACATCCTTTTTCCACGATGATAGAATATAGAAATTGCATTGTGTTTATGCTGTACATGTACGGTGAAAGGAAAATTAAGCAATGTACTTAAAATCAATCAATTTTAGGGAATATAAATCTTATATCAATAAAGTTGCTTAAAATAATATATAGAGCACACATGAAAAAATGAAAAAAAAATCTATTAGGAAAATATCAATTCTCTAGTTGCAAAAATATTATATAATTAATTGGTGCTCCTTACTGTGAAGAGATGCCTGAAAGAAGAATCATGATTTTTCTGTTTTCCACCACAATTTTTCCTTTAAGCAGGTAAAGCACAAAGCAAATATGTTAAAATAGTAATTTATTGAATCTATATGGAAATTACACAAGTGTCTAACAATAATATGTGAGGTATCATGTAGCAAAATTTTAAAATAAAGGTATCAAAAAAGGGTTCTGAAAAAATTTCCCAGCCATTATTTGTGAAAACTCTCATTAAGGATGAATTTGAAGTAAACGTCTTTAATATTTAAAGAAAAGGGAAAGATCAAGCTAGAGATGTATTTAGTGATGGAGTATTTACCTAGCATATATAAGGCCCTTTGTGCAATCTCTAACACTGGAAAAACACATCAGTACTTCCAGATATTAAGCAAATACATCCTAATATTTGCTGAGATATTAAGGCCATCTTAATTTAAATCAGATAAGAGGGTGATGCCTGCTAATATAATTTTTGTTTAGTATTGTGTCTAAATTTTGATAATGTATCCTCACAAAAATTAATAACTAGAAAACACATCAATCTTTACTTTTAACTGATGATCCAAGAACTCTAACAAAAAATACTGGACTTAATAAAATTTTGTACTCTAGATTACAGTAAAATGTAAGAGAATCAAGAGGTTTTATTCTTTTATAAGCCCTATAAATCAAAGGGAATAATCTCCTTTATAATAGCAGAAAGCTGTAAAATTCAGGATTAGGATTAGTTTTATCTACTTCTTAGTAAAATACCTTTCTTAGGTAATTTCATAGGGATTTCATTAAGTGTAGTCACTAATTTGGTTAGACAATTTGACATCTTATGTGTATGCGCAGTTTTGTGTATAACATAAACTTTTAATCATAAATTTTAAAATTCCAATGGAAGATACAAATAAAGTATGTAAAGGGACAGTAAGGGAAAAATTAAGTTTCAAAAACAGAATGTACTATTGAGCCTCTGGAATAAAGTTAACATGGTACTAATATAGAAAAATGCATACAGCCCAAGGATACTGAGTGGAGGACCTATCATAATAGTCCTGTAAAGAGGAGGTAGATATGACCTAGCATAAGTAGTTATTCAACAGGAAAGTCCTTAATTAAACAGCACTGGCAAACTGGGCGTGTTAGCACAATCCTGGAATCCCAGCCCTCCGGGAGACTAACGTGGGAGGTTTGCAAATACATGCCCGGTTTGGGCAACTTAATGACTTAGCAAGATCCTTTCCCAAAATCAAAAATTCATAAAAGATTGGAGATGTAACTCCAACAGTACTCCTGAATTCAACTCTGAGTAGCACCAAAATCAAGTTCTTAATATAATGAGAAAGATAATGGATCTCATTAAAAAAGGAAAGAATGCCTTGGTTCTTGAATTTTATAAAATAAAGCATTAAGAATGGAGTAATGTGAATTTTAAATAACATGAAAAAATAACATGAAATATGAAGCTTAGAAAGTCATTTATAATCAAGGGCTATAGGGTTGTATTCAGTCTGGGGCAATATTTTATGAGACTATAATTCTAGGAGTTATAAAAGAAATAAGCAAAGTTTGGAAATACAAAGTTTACAAAATTACTAACTGAAAAAAGTTATGGTTTAAGATAAAGTTCACATAGAATATGAAAAATATTAAATCAAATAGCCAAAGCTCTTGACTAATACACAAAGGCACTTTATAAATTGGCAAAAATTATATAAAGTATATGAATAAACACTTTGCAGAGGGGAAAGACAAATATCTAACTAAATTATTAAAATATTTTAACTTACCAATTGCCACACAAAATAAATATAGCATTGAGTTATTTTTCACAACCTCTGTGCAGCAAAAAGTTCAAATGAGCTATATCAACCCTTGGAAGAAATGTACAAAAGGCCACACATGCACTGAGATTGAAAATATGAACTTTTTAAAAATGTAATCTAGCAAACTTAAATTTTTACACACATGCACCTGTAAATCTCGTAAAATCAAAGTAACTACTGTAATATACAGGGACATTGCCATGGCTCACTTTCTGACAAAAGCACAATCTGAGAAAATTTAAGAGGGGTTGCAATTACAGAGCAGCAAGAATGAAAGCAGGTCAAAAGACAAGAACAAGTCAGGGAAGATCAAGAATTGTATGCAAATGGGGAGATCCCAAGCTAGTTACAGCCTTGCCGGAAATACCTTTGTTCCTAGTGACTTCTAAAGTGAAGGCTGGTGAACTTCCGGTCATGTGCATGTGCATTAAGAGGCTGAGGAAGGGAGAAACTTGCCAGTCTGTTGGTCTTATTTTTCCCCCATCCCCTAGTTCTCCACAGTCTGCATCTAATTCACCCAGCCATCTAAATCTTTATTTCCAATTCTCAGCCAGAGAAATCAAGACCATGGACAGCAGGAGTCACTACAAACTATTAGTAGGAGTCCTGGAAAACCCTAATGGAGAGGAGACCCTTAAAAAATGGTAACAAAGAAATGAGATGATGGTACTCATTTTGCTTTCCCTGGAGCAAGAAGCCAGTTTCAAGGTGGGGAAGGCAAATGGGGATTGAACAATCTAGACTGTCCCATGAATTATGTCTGTCACAGATGAATTTAATGCAGGGAAAAATGGAAATATGAAATGAAAAATGGAAATAAGGCCATAAGTTCTAATGGCTGCTCATAAGTTCTAATGGTTGAATAAATTCTGGGATTTCCATGTCACACACAAATTTGTATAAACTAAAAGAAATAGTCTCAACGATGTGAAGAGTTTACATGAAGTACTATTTATTAAATGAGAAAAAGCAGATTCAATTATAAGTTTGATCTCTTCTAAAAAGCTTTTAAAATGGATAGATATTTACCATATGGAAGTATACACCTGAGCATGTACATATTCTTGTATGCACAACTAGAATCAGACAGAATCTTTTAGGTTTGTAGAAAGCTATATGGATCTGTAAGCACGAGGAACAATGGAGAAGAAGGAATCACAGAAAATTTTTTCCAAATTACATGTATCTAATCACTTTTTGTACATGTATAAACTTGATACATTTCATGTGGAATAAGAAAAGAAAGCAGAAATGCAGTATTAAGACTCAATTGTATGCAAGCTCAATGATTATCATTTCATGCTTCTATTATTTCTGTTGCCTCCAGCAAATTTTTTTTGTGCTCAGTCCCTTCAGTTTGACTGCACCACAGGCCTCGTACACCAGCTAAGCTTCCTCTGCACCTCTTTTAACATTATCTTCCCCTCTCAAAAGACTCCAGAGGGGACAGGGGATATAGCTCAGTGGCACAGCCCCTGCTTGGTAAGCACAAGGTACTGAGTTCAATTCCCAGTGCCCCTCCCCCCCAAAAAGAAATGGCTTCTGAGGTATTAGACTATAAATAAATCCAGTCCAACTCATCTAAAGTGGGAAGGAAGATCTTTTTTGAACATCTCTTTCAGCCATCTTTCCTCCTTCTCAGTGTATTTTGTGTATGTATTTTAAACTTCAACTCCCCAACCTTAATCTCACTTCCACCACATGAATATGTTCCCTCTGCCAAATCATATATTAAGCTTACTGATGTTTCTTCCATTACTGTCGTTCTATCAAAGAAAATATTCCCTAGCCTCCTCTTCGATGGTTCATGTTACTCATCTTAAAATACTAATTCTTTGCAAATTAGAAGACTTGAACCTATTCTTATCCATCAATCTAATTCTGAGAATAGTCACTGAGGGCCAAAAAGATTGAGGGCCAAAGGATAGTCATTCAACCTTTGCCAGGAATCACTATATCCTTAGTAGGAAAGAAGTTAAATGAATTACAGCATACCAAGTCAACAATAGAAATAGCAGACTTTGAAAATCATGTTGTGAATGATTATATGAACTCATGGTAAGTTCCTAAGTGTTTATACTTAAATTTAAGAAAGATTTGGAAACAGTAATTCTTAAATTGATGAAATCACATATTCAGCAACATGGCAGAGATATAATTTTTTTTTTAAAAACTCACATAGTAATTAGTTTCACAGGGTGATTTCTTATAGTATTCTTCATGAATGAATGGTGGTATCACTGCCAGGACCAATTTGTGGAAAGCAATTTAAAGACATTTGAAAGCAAAAAAGGGAGGTAAAACATTACATGGGGTTTGATTAAATGATTCTTTACAATATAGACATTGCACTTGGAATAGACTGGCCACATCTTTCTGGAAAGCTTTGTTAAATGTTGGTTCTCTTAGCCACAGTTATGCAAATAATTAGCATTTATTTGGAAGCTGTGAATTAGAAATTACATTCTCTGTTGTGTCAGAGTGCAGATATATCAGGTAAATGCAGCCAACATTGATGTAAGTTTTACATAATCATCTAGAGATTGTGAAACCTGATGTGATAGATGCTGACCAAAGAGTCATTGCAGGATGCAGACATGACTTTCCTGGTGATTTCTGCTCATTTCTGATTCCTCGCTAATGAGGGAAAATCATAGCCAGCATACCCTTCTCTCCTTTGCTTGCCTTGAACATAGATGTGATGCCTGGAGCTTTGCCAGCTGCCACTGAGGAAAGGCTATAGCGACTGCAGATATTAAACAGAGATTTGCTCGAGTAATTTCAAGTCCTAAAGTTCAGATAAGTGCCCCCAAGGGAAAGTAGAGGGTCTCCAGCTGGCACTGAACCATTTGATCTAATAAATAATAAATGTATTTACTTTATTACACAAAATACGTGAATGTATTCTCCTGGTAAACATTCAAGCAATATTGCAAAGAAAACTCACTAAAAAACACATACCACACAACTTTCCACTCTAGGTGCTATTTCTTTTTCAAATGGAATCACTGCAAAGAGCTTGCCTTTTGTCTTTTAAAACTTCTTTGTAAGTATTTAGTTACCTATGTTGTAGTATATTTAAATGTAGGGTTTAGTTTTACATGATTTAGTCAGAACTGATACTACATATTGTTGTGAAATGTCCATTTATCACGTACTAATGTTACATAAAAGTTGTTTCCTAAGGTACTCACACAGGCTTAAACTTCTTTTTTTTATATATTTTTTTTATAATTTTATTTAAAGAGGAAAAAACAAAACAAAATAAAACAGAATAAAGGGTAGCAACCATACAGTATTCCAAGGAAAAAAGGAAAAGTACAACAATAAAACCTAAGAAATTATTACTTGACTAATTACATACTGACTTCTTGGAAATAGTTGTTTAAATTACAAAGTTAAAGTATGTGAAGTAGACATTCAAACAGTGAGACTGTTAACAGTTCTGCTCCACCATCTGACAAAAACAACAATATGGTCATCCATCTTACCCACTCAAATATACATGCAATTATATCAATAGGGTAAAATTAAATACAACAAAACAGAGCAAAGCGGATCACAAGAAAGCAATGTAAGACATAAATTTCAAAGCTAGACAATTGGAGATATTCACTCTCTATCATATTGACT
>PVJX010049199.1:0-11185 GCA_004027295.1 Dolichotis patagonum
TCAAGTAGCAATGTATGGTCAACAGAGACAATACCTGAAAACACTGTGCCAACTGAGAAAAGTCAGTCAAAAACACTATGTGCTGAAAACTATGTCTTGTGAAATGCACGCCATAAAAATGTAAAGAGACTTGAAGAAGATTATTGAGTCATTATAGCAGGAGGGACTTGGTAAGAGAGATGTGATTGCTCAAATGTACAAGCTTCTCATGACACAGACTAATCTAAAATTTACTGTGATGATGGCTACACAATTCGGTGAATATGTCAAAAACCGTTGAACTGTACACTTTACATACTTGAATTTTATGACTTGGATTATAGCAGAGTAAGGCTGTTATAGAAATCATCTTTTTTTGTTTTATTTTGTTTTGGGTACCAGGGATCAAACTCGTGACCTTGTGCTTGCCAGGAAGGCACTTATGCTTCTGAGCTAAATCCCCAGCCCAGTAAGACTGTTATAGAACAATGACTGTGGTTTAGTATCAGCGAAAGTCAGCACTTACATATTAGAAAAACACATTGAAAATCAAAGTTATAATATTTTGACGTTGATATTCACAGAGAGACTTAAGATTATGCATTATTTCCATACCTGCAAGTTTTATTCTAGGGTACTATAGAAGCAATTTTATAAAACAAAACAGAATAATGTTTCCAGATGTAATAAGAGTAATCATGAAACATGATAAGTATACTTTGCAAAATAGGCCATATAAAAATTAAATGTGATGTTAACTCTTTTAGTTTTCTCCCTCCATCTCTTTTATTTTTGTAACTATGGACAGTTCTGACATATCTCATCAAAGCTTAATCAAATTTTCAAAGGCATTAACATTTTCATATTTTATCACTTATAAAATTAACATTTTTGATAAATGGCTTTTATGCTACAATTAATGATAACTTCAAATATTTAACACAAAATGTCATTTTAAATATTAAAATGGAATTGTGAAAAGTAACAATGAATTAAGAATTTTAAAATTATAGTACTAGTCTTGGGATTCTTTTCAGAGACCTTGCATGCTGAGATTAGTGGCAAATTTTTCTTTAGCTGGAGTTGGGTTATAAATTAGCTTTTTCTTTCCTTTTCTTTTTTCTTTTTTTGAGACAGGATCTCACTATGAAGTTCGGGCTAGTCTTGATCTTACTTTGTATCCCATGCTGGTCTCAAATTTACAACAATCCTCCTGCCTCGGCCTCCTGAATACTAGCATTACAGGCGTGCACAACTATACCTGGCTTCAAATTAGCTTTTAAAACAACAATTTTTATGTTGAATGTGTTGGGACCTAACATTATTTAAATTTTCTCGCAGTGAATCATTTTGTTCATTTGTTATTTGAGAAAATATTTTAATTAACTTCATTCACCTCTACATTACATGTTGAAAAGACAATAGAAACCAAGCAATGCATCATTGATTTATATAAAACACATTCAAATAGCAAAAATGATAAAGCTATTAGAATCATTTCAAGAAAAAAGAAATTCAAATTGTCAAATTCTGGATAATGGTCGAGAATAACATTTTATTACACCTAACTGGATTAAAGCTAAACGTATTTTAAGCAATTTTATCTACTTGTTTTGGCCACTGTGTAATTTTCTCTACAGATTTCTTCCTAGTGTTTTCATTTGCATTAAAGTTCTACAAATAATTCTTGTCTTTTCCAAAACAAATGGAAAATAAAACTCTATGGTGCCGTGAAGGGGATCAAGAGATAGCGGGAGAAAGGAAGGGAGGGTAAAGAGATGAAAAAAGGAACAACTCCACACAAGGAATGTCAGCACAGTGTAATGCAAACATACTAATAAAAATAAATCTTAAAAAATTGAAATAAAGAGGTGGAGCCTGACACAGGTGGTTAGGTCATTGCATGTGCTGTTCCTGCAAATAATTAATGCTCATCTGATGGAGAATTAGTTGCTACAAAGGACTAACTCTGGCCCCTGAATCTGTCTCTGGCTCTCTATCTCACCATGTGATCACTCCCTGTTACATGTGCTCCCACCATGATTCTATACACTGTTTTTGTTATTGCTATTGTTCGTTCATTTGTTTGCTTGTTTGTTTTATTTTGAGACAGTGTCTTGCTATGCAGCTCCGGCTGGCCCCAACTCACACTCCTCCTCACTCATGTCAGAATTACACAAATATGCCACCACTTTTGTCTGTCACCCACTGATATAGCTAAGGGAGTGCTCACTAGAGTTGAGTGGAAGGTCTTAGACTGCTAAAACTGTGAGTTAAGTAACTACTTTTTCTTTATAAAGTGTCCATCCTCAGGTATTTTGTTATAGCAACAGAAAAACAGACTGATACAGTTTTCAAACTGTGCTCTCTAGAACCCTGGGGAGACTTGGAGACATCATGCTCTTGAATATCCTTGTACTTTGCTCACTTAGCTAGGAAAATCTGGTTTTGAAACTTCCACTGGGACATCCCTTTTGAGAAAATGTATTTTGGAAAAGCACTCTTTAAAAAACTTATCTTCTTTTCTTAGGAAACACATGTTCGTACTCAAAATATTCTTCCAAATCTTGTTCTGATAATAATATTATCTTTTGGCAATGGTAACTGAATTGACTTTGGTCCTTTTTCTGTCACTGTGTAAGCATCTGGAAGGGATAAACCTTAGGTACAATGGGCTTTGCCCCATAATTTATTCTTTAAGCCCATCTTTCTAGTTACATTAACTAAAATCAGTTATGAGTAGAAAGTGTACGGTGAGGTAAATAGCTCAGGATAATTTTGTGCACACTGAGAGGAACAAAAGCTTTCAGGTGGAGTCTGGAAAGGAGGCCGAAAGCCGGATCACATCAAAAACAATCTTCTCTGATCTAATTATTTTGCTTTGGGTCAATCCTCATTATCTGTTACTGGAAACCCATAAGGCCTAAGACATTTATCATTTCCCTATCTTATCTTCTCGTTTTGGAACATATCAATTATTTTATTTGATCTGAAATGCTGCAGATATTCTTAGAATCAGTGAGTGATTGCCCCCTAAAATGAAAAAGAGAGATATTTATCACATGGACCTAATTTATCACACAGGTTGGGAAAGTAAATGGAAGGATTTAAATCTTATTTGCTTGGAAAGTGATATGTCTTCCATACAGCACATATTTTAAGAGGAAGCTAGATGAAGCTAAATGGATGGCAGAAAATAGAGCAGAGCACAGAAAATGTCAAGCATTTTAAACATCAAAGTGTGATGTAAAAAATAACAGACAGCGTGTAATTCTTAGAATGAAAAGAAGAATAGAAGCTACCTGGTAGGTTGAATGTGATTTCTCATATTTTAGCATAAAGTTGGAATACAAATTATGAGAGAAAATATGTATGTGTTTTTCTTCCACTCAGTGACCTGTAGGACAGACAATATAATAGGATAAAAATTAGTTCAAAACTATAAAAATACATATTTTGGGTAATATTTTCATTTTCTTCAAGTTTATAATCTATGAGTTCATACTAAGTCAGGAAATAAATATTGAGGAAATTACGTGGGTCAGTAAAAGAAAATGCTCTGTCCTACTGTCTTCCTGTACATTACTGGCTCAAAGCATATATGAATGTATGGTTGCCAAACAACCTTATTTCTGTCATCCCACGTAAGAAGAATCTGCTGGAGCCATAAGTTAATATTCAAAGACTGTCATGAAAAACTAGGAAAGTCAGTAATCACCTAAACAATAAGCTTTAAATTAAATAGGTTCTACAGAAAATTGTGAGACAGGTAGAAAGAAAGCATTCTATTTTCAATATGATTGAGAAAACTATTGCCTAAAATACTGATGAGTTATGTATACCTTACTTCTAAATTTTAAGATAACAAAATATATAATTCATTGAACATCACTGAAAAGATAAGTATTTAACTTGTGAAAAAAGTAAGTTAGGCTTTCAACAATTAACAATTAACTCCAGTAAAAGTTTGATTTTATTTCAATGCTATTTAAAAACATCGGCAAAGGGAAATTGCAAAGTTATCCTCAATATATAGAAAATTTCCATCCCATAAAATTTTATGTAAAAATAAATATTTTTAGGACATATACACAAAGTTATGTATGCATATACTTATATACACATGGATATATTTTAAATATACATGTATATATGAGTATATACATGTATATATATTTATATATGTATATTTATATATGTATATTTTATATATAATGTATATATGAATATATATTTAAGTAAATAATTATACATGTTATGAGTTTGTGTTACTTCAATAAATAAGTATATTTCTAAAAGTCAGTAATTAATTAAAAATACAGAAAATAAAGTGTACTAGGATTCTTTGGAAAAAGAGATCAAATGGAATACAAATAAATACATAAAGAAATGTATTCACAGGACTTTTTAAAGGAATATAGAGGCCAACTACTGCATCATTTTCAATCTGGAGAATTAAGATTACGGGTGGTGTAAATCAGACAGAGTTTAGAGGTCTGAGAGGAGAGACAGACGTAGACAGAGACAGAGACACAGAAGGAGAGAAGAGAAAAACCTTCAGCATCTTTTTGTCCTCTCGGGTCTTTAATGAGTTGGCTGACACTCGTGAAGGTAAGTGCAGTTCTTTACTCAATTTGCAGAATCAAATGCTGGTATCTTCCAAAAGTGACCAGAAATGACACTGTACTAGCTATCTGGTTTTTCCTTAGTGTAGTCAAATAGACACAAAATGGATCATTAGAAATCAAAACAAAGCAAAAAGCATTTTCTGAGTGGGAGAAAACTGAATATATACAGTAAAGAATGTACTAGATGTAAAAAAAGACAAGCATGACATAATTATTGAAGAATTCAGTTACTGTTTTGATTTAAATACAAAATAGATGAGTTTGACTTTTATTGCAAGTTTTCCCTTGTTACATTCATAGTATCATGGTTTATACTTCACGAAATGATACACTAGTCATACAGAAGTAATAAGTCCCAGATTTCTTATCTACCTGATACTGAGATATACAAATCACTCAATCATTGTTCTCTATCTTCCTTGATTTTTACATCTAAATTCATCTCACAGTAAAACATAATAGCTGAATTCATGTCTTATGCCTCCATTTCAAACAGTAAGAACAAGTAGGATAAGAGGAATGCTGGTCCTTCCCTTCGAGAATAATTCTAGAAATCTTGAATGCCACCCTATGATTTAAAAACACAATGAAAGCTGTCAACAATATTTCTAGAATATATAGTCTGTTCTTCATGCTTGTGCATCTAATCAGATTTTCATCACTGATTAAGAAAAGGTACATATATAGATACCTCATAAACATAGAGGACCTTGAGTTCATAATAACATGTCAACGATGGGTCATTACTTGTGACAAATGCATCATACTAGCATAAAATGTTAATGTGCACTATGTTTCATCTATTTCCAGGCAGTGTTGGAAGTGTCACCTTGCTCCACCTGACTCAAAATTAAATTCAGCATATGAATATAAGATCCTTCATAAAGACCTTGGAAATAGCCATATCATTGCCTAAAAATTGTTCAGAACACCATGCATAATCCTGTAGGCATGCCTCCTACTCTTCATTAAAGGCCTTCTGAAAATAGTAGAAAGAACCACACCATCCTTACAAGAAATTCAAAGAAGAGTTCACACACTGGACAAATTTTTATTGTCTTTCATTTAATGCAGTTGCAGTTAATCATAAGATCTATAATTTTTTTTGAAAATTTTTAATTCATTCTATTTATATTTGACTAATAGTTGCATTTTTATGAGGTGCAATGCAATAGTTCAAATTATATGTACACTGAGTAATGATGACCTCAGATTATTATATTCATCATATAGTTTTATCATTTGTTTAATCTGCATACATTCAAAATCTATTTTGAGATATGTAATACCTTATCATTAACTAGATTTAGCTTAGTACAACATAGAACAGCAGAACTTATTTCAGCTTTGATTATAAGAGGCAAAAAAGAGAATACTCATCTCTTATATTGTTTTCTTGGGACATTTTCAAAAATCAGTTAACTGGATATGTGAATTAATTTATGTGCTCTGTATTCTGCTCCCTTTGTCTATGTTTGTCTTTATGCCAATCTCATATTCACTATAGTCTTAAATACTTTTTAAAGAACTGATCTCATCTCACCTCTTAAAAATATCAAAAACTAGAAGAAGGGCAAGAAAAAGTAATGTTTTTAATTAAATTGTCAGCCTGATAATTTAGTCTCAATTTATGTTTTACTAAAGTGACATACTGTAAAAAATTAAGGAGCATTGCAATTATACTTTTGTTATTTTTTATATTCTTTTTCTAATCTTTTAACAGATAAACATGTCATATTTTTGTATTCATGGGAAATACAGTTGGTAGATTTAAATGTTGCTGTAATTTATAAAATATTAAAATATACATAAGTAGAAGTACATTGTAATGATTGCATCTAAAGATTGTTTAAAAATTCTGCAGATTTTTAAAAGATAATGGGAAATGGTTTCTTGTCTCATTCAATTTGCACTAACATTATTCCAGGTCAAACAACTTTTCTGCTTTACCCAAATATGTAATAACATGAAAAGAAAGAAAAGCTTTAAGGCAAATTGTATTTAACAATCATAATATAAATGGTAATCATATCTGAGGATGTATTTTTAAATGGCTTAATGTAAACCATTTCACAGAATTTTCTTCTGAATTTTTTTAGTGCCTGATAATTCAGTAAAAACAGATAAATGTTTGCATGGGGAATATAATTAGAGTAAATATATATAGAGGCAAGAAAAATTCAAGGAGTATGTTTAGCTAAAACTACCACTTCTGTTTCTCATGAATCTATGCTTTGTTTTCCATTGAAAATTAATTTACATAAATGTGGAAAAGTATTTTTCTCAAGACAAAAACTACCCAAAGTAACACCATCTGTGTATAGCATTGGATTATAAACAGCAGCCCTCAAAACTGAACTCAAAAGTAGGAATAAAATATGTAGTGGAAACTGTTTTCAAAAGTCAAAAGGTCAAATTAATTAATAGATGTTAATGTGTGAAAATACCTTTGCATATAGGTAAAAAAGAATCACTAATGTGGTATTTATATTCAAACTTTCATATTTCTGCACTTTATTCTTTTTCACCAAATGTTCACTCTAGTACTCACTCACTCAGATGAAGCACAATTGTCAGAAACATAAAGCATTGAACATATAAGGCAAACACTGGTATTTCTAATACCAGATTATAAAATTAACATAATTTTTCAAACTAGAAAAATAGCATGCAAAAAACTACCAAAAATGAGTTGACATTATCATTTGAAGGACACAAACTACTATGTTCTTTCCCACAGTCACATAGCTTTAATAATTCTTTCTTTTATCACGTTTTCTCTTTATGCTAGCCTTGTATAAAACGTCTGGCTCTCTCCCCTAAGAAGATTTTGTGTGTAAACTAAGCATTGCACTTGCTTCCAAATCAAGTTTTTAAAAGGTTAAAAAATGAATATAGTCATAGTTGTATCATATTTTTAAATCTGAAAGATAAAATATTATATATATAATTTGAATCTAATATTTTTCCTATTGATTTGAAATACACTTTCTCTGATGAATTTGTTTGATTCACCTTACATTTGAAATTAAATTTTCTAAAAAATTGAAGAAATGATCGTCTATCTTAATGTTAGTTTTTATTTCACAGTGAGCACAATCCACTGGATAATATTAATCTCTGTTCTCTTTAGATTACATCCTAGCTTGATATCAGTGTGCTGACTTCCAGTAAGATAGTATTTGCCATGCTAATTGATTATTTTCCTTTGCAAATCCTTTACATTTCCACTTCCATATTCTGTTAGTTTGTTTCTTTTTCTTGTTCATGTATGTGAATGGACACAATGATTAAAAGGGTTCATCTTGATTTTTCAATGACAAAATGCTTTAGAACTAATACACCTGTTTTCAATATTAACATCAACATTAAAGCAAAAGCTAATAGTATTTATGATTTGCATAATAAGCTGGAAGCATAACACAAACTTTGGATAAGTAAATGTCTTTGTGGAAAGTGGTTTATGGCACTTAAAAGGAGCGGTGCATTTTTTCCCTTTCTCCTTTTATCTGCCCTTATTTTAAGGAAAATGCAAAGGTGGTGTACAGCAGAGCTGAGGGGGCACACATATTAAAATAATATAAAGCAATGCTTTAGAAAATCTAATCAGACAGGACAGCTTTTCACTATTGTGTAGCTTCTGGAAGCAAGTTGTGTGTACTTAATATGGTTCCAATACCATAGAAGCACTTGAAGAGGATATGGTAGAGATGGCCTCACGTGATTGTAGCTGTCTCAGTCCTCACCCAGAGGAGCCTGAAACATTCAAAAAGCTTTCACAGTGGGGAAGGTGAGCAGTACTCTGTCCTCAACAAAGGTTTTCCGCCAAGTCATACATGACATCCCAGGAAACAGATTAGCCTCTTTTCAAAAAGAGCACAATCATACAACTGAATTCCTCTTAAGAGACTACTAGATTTTTATATAGTTTCAGGAGTGAAATCATAAAAGACCTTGAATTAATCAAGAAACAAGTTTGAAACACAGAGAGAATTTCTAATCAGAATTCAAATAATTCTCTGAAAAAAATATTTTCACTTCTGTTTTTAGAAAGTACAATCCTTGTAAATTTTCATTGTGGAAAGGTAGTTGATTAAACACTAGATACTGTTAAAAAAATTAAATGCTGAAAATATAGAAAACATTTTTGTTATATAATTGACATTTGAATGACTATGGCTCATGAGGCAAAAACTGTTCACGTATATATTAATTTTTTAAAGAAAACTATTAATAAAAATAGACTACAAAGAGAGACCGCTATTGGTTACGTTTTATCATAAAATATTGCAAAAGTTAAAAACATCCAAAATTTACTGTATTAGACTGATTGAGTTTCAGTAACAAAGTATCACCAAACAGGTAGCTTACCCAATAGATATGTATGTTTTCCTAGTTTGGAGGCTAAAATCCTAGAGTAATTTCTTGGAGTATAGTTTGCTGGCAAATCTCTTTCTGTCTTGCAGGTCACCTCCTTTCCACTGTATCTGTACAGATTTACCCTGACTGTGAGGAGAGTCAACATTAAGCTCTAGAATGTCTCTTACAATGATACTAATGGCATTGATTTGAGGTCATACTTTCATGATTTTATTTAACAATACTTACCTTTTTACTACAGATACAGGTCTGCTGGGGATTTGGAATTCCACTTATTAATTCTGGGGAAATTAGACATTAATTTCATAACAACATCTTCAAAATAAAAAGTAATAATTACAGGATATTATCTAATCTCTTAATGTACTTTGTATTATATCACACATGCTTATTCTTTCTACTTTTAAAAATAAAAAAACACATTTTTGAGGTTTGCTTGTTTGTTTGTTTTAGTACTGGGAATCAAACTCATGACCTTGTGCTTGTCAGGTAGGCGCTTACACCACTGAGCTAAATTCCTGACCCTAACAACTCATTCTTGAGTCTGTGTTTCTGACTGTCATTATTTTAGAAATGCTTTCAGACATTTAACTATCAGAAACAAGTGGCTTTACATAATCATCAAAATGTTGGATAGTTCTGCACAATCAAGATTCTCGTGGTCAACATCTCACTAAAATCTATTTGTATACACTGCCTTTTTGTTGTTGTTGTTGTTGTTGTTGTTGTTCCCTGGATCAAACTCATGATCTTGCACTTGCCAAGTAAATGCTTAAGCAGCTGAGATAAACCCCTGGCCACTTTTGTCTTTTGAAAAAAAAAATTCATTCATCCAGCAAAGTTACTTTCTTATGCTTGGCGTAATTTTTATGTCATATAAATGATCAGTAATACACCACACCATACTGATTGTCTATCATTACATCAACGCTTCATAATGAAAGGGACCACAAACTAAACAGAAACTACAAGGAATTGTTCAAGGTTGAGGCTACAGTTTCAGTAGGGAGGCTCTTCTGGACTTGGCCTGGCTCACTCCTGCGACTCTGTTGGTCACTCTCAGCTGACTTGTGCAGGTGAGCCAGGCAGCTCGAGGCTGGGGCCCTTCACAGATTCCAAGACCATTTGTCTGCTGTCCATTTGTTTATTACAGCCTGCTATAGCCTGCTACAGCCCATGTTCCGCTCTCTAGCAGACTCTTTCAGGAATACTGTCATGACAAGAAGGAAAAGCAGAGAAGCTGGTGTCTAGTGCCCGCTCAACTCTGTCATCATCCCACTGACCAAAGTCTCTCACATGGATGAGCAAAAAATCAAGGAAGCATTGTGTTTTGTCTACAGAATCAAGTAATGACAAAATAAAATTGCAGCAGAAATAGGTAAGGATTGAAGAATTAAGACTATTAAAACAACATATTCATACTTTTATATGTGTGCATATATATTTGCATACATACAGGCCAAAGAGTTTTACCATTGTCTCTTTTATATCAATGGGAAACTATTATTTTATAACCTTGTAGTATTTCTTGCCTTTAGATTATGGAAATATCTGATTTAGTTTTCTTTAATTTTTTCCTGAGTAATATTCCAGTATAATTATCTTTTAGATAAATAACTCTGATCTTTCTTGCAGTATACCAGAATTTTCATATTAATGAAAGATAATTCCAAGTTATAAACTAAAATTCCATATATACCTGAAATATTTTCCACTGGACAGAATATAACAATAGTATGAAGTATTATTGCCATTGCAATAGGAGTAAATAGTGGGCCATACCATTCACAGTATTTGTTTTAAAGAGCTATAATGTAAAGTAGGTAATGTCTCAAAAGTAAAATTTTAACATTTTGTTCCCATGGCTGGGAAAGGGAGGAACAAGAAAAAAAGAGAATAGAAGGGAAAAATAGAAACAAAGATTTTGTAAATAAGAGGGTAAGAGGGGTGACAGAGAGAGGAGAGCAATGGTAAAAAAAGAAACGAGATATCATGCCCAAGTGCAAACTGCCTGTGGTGAATGAGGTCTTTATGTATATCTATGATGTACCAATATAAAAGGAAAATAAGATATCATTTTATATTGAATTATTCTATATAAGCTACTAAAACTAGGAATTTACTTAAATACTCTCCACTGTTGGTGGTAGTGTAGAATAGTGCAACCACTGTGTAATTACTGTAGAGAATCTTCAAAG
>PVJX010049200.1:0-11176 GCA_004027295.1 Dolichotis patagonum
AATTCCAAAGGGAAAAGAAAAAAAGTACAACAACCACAAAAAAAAAAAAACCAAAAATACTAAGAAATCGCCACTTGATAAGTTACATAATGTCATCATTGGAAATAGTTGTTCAACTTACAAAGTTAAAACATACAAAGTACACATTCAAACAATGAGACTGTTAATGGCTCTGATCAATATTCTAACAAAACACTAATATAGACATCTGTCTTACACACTTAAAAACACATGCAGTTATCCTTTAGAGCACTTTCTTTTCCTCTCTTTTTTACAGTAGCAATTACACATTTTGGGTTTTATTGGTCCTACAGTTCTTATTACTTTTTATACTACAGAAACAATGTGATATTTATAAATATGATTCTTATTTATTTCACTAATGAGGATAGTCTCAAGTTGTCTCCATTTACCTATGAAGGCCTCAAGATCATCCTGTTTTATAGCTGAGTAATATCCATTGTATAAAAATAACACATCTTTTTCACCCACTCCATAGTTGATGGGCATCTTGGTTGTTTCCAAGGTTTAGCTTTTACAAATTGTGCTGCTATGAACATGGGTGCACATATATCACTGTGATATGAACTTTTCAGTTTCTCTGGGAAAATACCCAGGAGGGGAATAGTTGGGTTAAATGGAGCTTCCAGTCCCAGTCTTCTGAGAATTCTCCATACTGATTTTCATAGTGGTTGCACCAATCTACCCTCCCACCAACAGTGGAGCAGTGTTCCTTTTCCCCCACAGCCTCACCAACATTTGTTATCAGTTGATTTCTTGATGGCAGCTATTCTTTCCTGTGTGAGATGATATCTCAATGTTGTTTTAATTTGCATATTTCAAATGACCAGTGATGGAGAACATTTCTTCATGTATTTATTTGCCATTTGTATATATTCATCTGAGAACTGTGTGTTCATCTCAGCTGCCCATTTTTGGAGAGGGTCTTTGAATTTTGGGGTGTTAATGTTTTTCAATTCTTTATATGTTCTTGATATAAGTCCTTTGTCTGATGGGTTGCTGGTTAAAATTCTTTCCCATTCTGTGGGTTTTCTTTTCACTCCAATGGTGGTATCTTTTGAAGTGTAGAAACTTTTCAATAATATGAGATCCCAGTTGTTGATTCTCTGAAGTGTTTCCCATGCAATTTGTGTTTTGTTCATGAATTCTCTGCCAACACCTATGTCTCCAATATTTCTATGTACCTTATCTTCTAGTGGATTTAGTGTTTCTGTTTTAATGTTTAGGTCTTTAATCCATTTAGACTTTAGTTTTGTGCATGGTGATAGGCATGGATCTAGTTTCAGTCTTCTGCATGTGAAGAGCCAATTTTTCCAACACCATTTATTAAAGAGGGTATCCTTCTTCTAGTGAACATGTTTAGCTCCTTTGTCAAATATCAGGTGGCTGAGTGTCATTGTACCTATATTTGTGTCTTCTAGTCTGTTCCATTGATCCTCAGGTCTATTTCTTTGCCAGTACCATGTTGACTTTATCACTGTGGCTTTGTAGTACAGTTGCAAGTCAGGAATTGAGATGCCTCCTTCCTTGCCTTTATTGCCCAGAATTGCCTTTGCTATTCTAGGTTTCTTCTGGTTCCAAATGAATTCTAAGAGTGTTTTCTCTAGATCTGTGAGGTATGTCAATGTTATTTTCATTGGGATTGCATTAAATCTGTATAACAGTAAGGGGAGTGTGGACATTTTCACGATGTTGGTTCTTCCTAGCCAAGAGCATGGAACATCTTTCCATTTTCTAATATCCTCTTCAATCTCCTTTTTTACTATAGTATAATTTTCAGTATATAGGTCTTTTACATTTTTAGTTAGGATGATTCCTAAGTACTTCATTTTTTAGATGTTATTGTGTGAGGCGAACGTGATAACCACTACATTGTGAAGGGTGATATTTCCATAATTTCTCCCTCAGTGAGGTTCTTGTTTGTGTACAGGAATGCTATTGATTTTTGAGCATTGACTTTGTATCCAGCTACACTGCTGAATTTGTTTATTACCTCTAGTAGTCTTTTAATGGAATTTTCTCTGTATTCTATATGGAGTAACATGTCATCTGCCAATAGTAATAATTTAACTTCTTCCTTTCCTATCTTTATTCCTTTTATTTCCTTCTCTTTTCTGATTGTCTGGCTAGTGTTTCCAGAACTGTATTGAATAGGAGTGGTGATAGTGGACATCCTTGTCTTGTTCCTGATTTTAAAGTGAAAGCTTTTGGTTTTTGTCCATTTAGTACAATATTGGTTGTTGTTTTGTCATAGATGGCTTTTATAATGTTGAGGAAGACACCATGTATTCCAAGTTTCTGAAGGGTTTCTATCATGAACAAGTGTTGGACCTTATCAAAAGCTTTTTCTGCATCTATTGAGATGACCATGTTTTTTTTTTTGTTTTTGGCTCTACTGATGTGGTGATTTGCGTATGTTAAACCATCCCTGCATTCCTGGAATGAACCTGACTTCGTCTTGATGTATAATCTTCTTGATAATTTCCTGCATTCTATTTGCTAGTATTTTATTGAGAATCTTTGTATCTATGTTCATTAGTGAGATTGGCCTATAGTTCTCCTTTTTAGTTGGGTCTTTCTCTGGTTTTGGTATCGGAGTAATACTTGCCTCCAGGAATGATTTAGGGATGATTGCTTTCTTTTCAATTTCATTGAAGAGTTTAAGGAGTATTTGCATCAAGTCTTCGCTTTATTTCTTATAGAATTCAGCTGGGCATCCATCACAACCTGGGCTTTTCTTTGTTGGTAATTTTTTTTATTGCGTTTTCAATTTCAATAGCTGATATTGGGTTATTCAAAATTCCTATATCTTCTTGGTTGAGCTTTGGTAGTTAATATGTTTCTAGAAATCTTTCCATTTCCTCTGCATTTTCTTCTCTATGTGAGTAGAGATTTTCAAAGTAGGTGTTAATTATCTTTTGAATTTCCATGGGATCTGTAGTAATTTCTCTTTTCTGTCCTTATTGTGTGAATTTGGATTTTTTTTCTTTCTTTTTTGTTATAAGGTTAGCTAGAGGTTTTGTCAATTTTTTTATTCTCTCAAAAAACCGGCTTTTTTATTCATTAATTCTTTGTATTTTTTTTTAGTTTCAAATGCATTGATTTCTCCTCTAATCATTATAATTTCCTCTCTTTTATGAGCATTAAATTAAACTTGCTCTTCTTTTTCTAGAAGCTTGAGATGCAGCATTAGATTGTTTATCTGTGCTCATTCTGTTATTTTGATATGACAGTTTATTGCTATATATTTCCCTCTTAAGTTCGCTTTCATTGCATCCCATAGATTACAATAGGTAGTTTCCACATTTTCATTGAATTGTAGGTATTGCTGTATTTCTTCTTTAATTTCATATGTGGCCCACTGGTTGTTCAAGAGGTTGTTATTCAATTTCCATGTATTTATGCCAGTTTTGCAGTTCCTTTTGCCATTAATTTCCAATTTCACTGTACTATGGTCAGATAGTATGCATGGGACAATCTCCATACCTTTGCATTTACTTAAAAATGCTTTATGGAATAATATATGGTCTATTTTGGAGAATGACCTGTGGGCAGCTGAGAACAATGTGTATTCTGATGTGGTTGGGTGGAACACTCTGTAAACATCTACTAAGTCCAATTACTCACAGGTATGATTCAGTTATATTATTTCTTTGCTGATTTTTTGCCTAGTTGATCTATCTCTTTGTGACAGTGGGCTGTTAAGGTCACCTGTAATAATTGTGTTCTTGTGTATTGGGTTTTTCACGTCCTTTAGTATCTGTCTTATGTAATTGGGCTCTCCTGTGTTTGGTGCATATATATTTATAATTGTTAATTGTTCCTCTTGAATTTTTCCACTTACGAGTATTTGATGACCTTGTTTGTCTCTTTTAATCATTTTAGGTTTGAAGCTTGCATTGTCTGCAAATAGAATAGTTACCCCTGCTTTTTTCTGGGTTCCTGTTGCATGGAATACTGTTTTCTATCCTTTGACTTTTAATCTATGAGTTTCTTTTTGAGTTAGATGCATTTCTTCTATAGAGCTTATTGTGGGATCCTGTTTCTTGATCCATTCTGTCAACCTGTTTCTTTTGATATGTGAATTGAGCCCATTTACATTTATAGATATCACTGATATGTATTGGCTTGACTTTACCATGTTGTGTTACTATTGTCAGTTTCCTGCCTTTTTCCCTTGTTTACTTTCTTGTCCAGCCTTGTTGTTCTGGAGATTGTGGTCATTTTTATCTCTATCTAGGATGTCCTTCAGCACTCTTTCTAAGGTGGGGTTGGTGGATATGAATTTCTTTAGTTGTTCATTGTCATGGATGTGTCTTGTTTCTCGATTAAATTTGAAAGACAGTTTTGCTGGGTATGTCAGTCTGGGTTCAAATTTGTTTTCTTTCAGGGCCTGAAATACTTCAGTCCAAGCTCGTCTTCACCTGAATGTTTGTGCTAAGAAGTCTGCTGTGATTCTAATAGGCTTTCCTTGATAGGTGAGTTGTGTCTTTTCTCTAACGGCTTTTAGTATTCTGTTTTTATGCTGTATGTCTGAAATCTTAATTTATATGTCTGGGTATAGGTTTATGTTGGTTATGACTGTGTGGCATTCTATATGCCTCACTTATTTGTATATCCGATTTTTCCCCCATGTTTGGGCAATTTTCTGCCATTATTTCTGTGAGAAGCTTAGCTATATCCTTTGCATTGACTCCTACCTCCTCACTAATGCCTATTACTCTAGCATTGTCTCTCCTGGCATCATCTTGTAGCTGTTGGATTGTCATTTCATCCTGCTTTGTTGTTTTTATAAGTTCTACCCTTTGAAGATCGCTATCTGCAATCCTGTACTCAAGGTCTGAAATTCTATCCTCAGCTTCATTTAAATGGCTTTGCAGGCTTTCAATGCAATTTTTTGTTTCTTGCATATCTCTTTCAATTTGTTTCATAGATTGTGCTTGTCTTCTGCACTGTTCATTCAAAGTTTCAATCAATTTCCCATGCTCCTGTAGTTTCTTATCTATTTTTCTCTAGCTATGTTGAGCAGCTCATTTACTAAGGTTATTACTTTTGTCTTTACATAAGACATTATTTCTAATTTTATTTCCTCTATAGCGTCATGGATTTGTTTCTTTACTTCATTTGCTATCTTTTCAGAGATTTCTGGTGTATGAATTTTGGGGTCCTCTATTTCATTACTGCCTGCACTTGCCCCTGATGGACTAGATGTTCAGGATTCCATTTTGCCTTTTCGTTTAGGCATTTTCACCTTTTGGGTGAATTTCTGGTCTTTCTATTCCAACAGACACAACTTTCTGCAATTTGTGTTTCAGGTTTCTACTGTGTGGTTGATGTTTGTCAAATTTCTTGGTACCACAATGAAGAAGAGATCCAGTCTCCTGAATTCCTCCTACTGTGCCACACTGACTGAAGCCTGATGAGGTCTTCTGTTTGTGTGAGGGTTTCCTGAACCTCTCATCAAGCCAGCATGGTAGTCCACTGTAGTCCAATATTCCCAATGGAAGGGCCTGTCCAGCAGATGTGGTCCCAGTCAGCTCAGTCCTGTGGCAGGCTTCCTATATGTTCCTATAGAAAGGGGAGGCCAGAAGCAGCAATCCCAGGCACCTCAGGCCTCCTGCCACTGGTGCATGCAGTGTTCCCAATCCCAAACAGCCCGGGCCAAGCTGCCAGTGTCTGCGAAGTTCCCAGTCCCACAGACCAGGCCAAGATGACAGTCTCCACAAGGTTCCTTATGGATGAAGTGCGGGCCTCCCAGACCCAAACAGCCCAGGCAGAGCTGCTGGTCTCCACAATGTTCCCTGCGGGAGAAGGGTGGGCCTATCAGTCCCAAACAGACCAGGCTGAGCTGCTGGTCTCTGGGAGGTCCCCTATGGATGAAGGGCTGGCCTACCAGTCCCAAACAGTCAGGCCAAGATGCTGCTCTCTGCAAAGTTCCCAGTCCCAAACAGACCAGGCCGAGCTACCGGTCTCCAGGAGGTTCCCTGCGGGTGCAGGGCAAGCCTACCAGTCCCAAACAGATCTTGCCAGTATTTTTTTGAGAATCTATGCATCAATGTTGTTTAGTGAGATTAACCTATAGTTCTCCTTTTTGTTTGGATCTTTCTCTGGTTTTGGTATGAGAGAAATACTTGTCTCCAGGAATGATTTAGGGAGGATTGCTTTCTTTTCAATTTCATTGAAAAGTTTAAAGAGTATTGGCATCAAATATCCTCTAAATTTCTCATAGAATTCAGTCATGAATCCATCAGGACCTGGGCTTTTCTTTGGTAGTAATTTTTTAATTTTGTTTTCAATTTCAATAGCTGATAATGGGTTATTCAAAATTACTGTATCTTCTTGGTTGAGCATTGGTAGTTCATATGTTTCTAGAAATTTGTCCATTTCCTCTGTGTTTTCTACTCTATGTGAGTAGAGATTTTCAAAGCAGGTATTCATGATCTTTAGAATTTCCATGGGATCTGTAATAATTTCCCCCTTTTCAGTTCTTATTGCATGAATTTTTGTTTTTTCTTTTTTTTAATAAGGTTATCTAGAGGTTTGTCAATTTTTTTATTCTCTCAAGAAACAGCCTTTTGATTCATTAATTTTTTTGTTTTTTATTTTAAATTTCAATTGCATTGGTTTCTGCTCTAATCTTTACAATTTTCTGTATTCTATGACCTTTGGTTTTAACTTGCTCTTGTTTTTCTAGAACTTGAGATAAAGCATTAGGTTGTTTATTTTTACTTGTTCTGTTTTCTTTTCTTTTTTCTCCATTTTATTTTAAAGAGAATAAGACAAAAGAGGTCAGTAAAGAGCGTATCAGAACTGGACAACATAGGCAACACAATACTTAAACATTGAGACAACCGGACATTAACAATAGCTATCACAATATTTCTTTCTCTGCTATAGTTGAGCATAGTTTCAAACACAATAATATCAAACATAACAAAAAATTATAAAACCATTCAAAGAGTGAAAGATTTACAGGGCATTCTGAACCTAATAACAGAGAATGATCAATGGGTAATATAATATCACATTTTCGATAAAAAAAATTTGTTTATACTATCACACATATTCAAATCCCAATAAGACACAATGTGATAGATAGAACCAATGGAAATAGAAGAATAGAAGTTTGGTAGGACTTCTAAGAAGGACAGTATTAAATCAGCAATAGCTGTCATAATGTTTTGTTCTCTGCAAAACAGCTGTTCATAGCATCACATAAAATAATTTCAAACAAAACAGGATAAAACCATTACAACTGATGAATGAAAACACTGAAAGGCTTCAAAGCTATGAGATGGGCACTCATGATTACCATAAAATCTTATATACTCTTACCAACTCTCATGCTATGGAGACTGTACAGTATTTACAAATGTGAGTTTGGTTTATTTTGCTTATGAGTATGGTCTCCAGTTGTGTCCATTTATTTATAAATATCTCAATGTGATCATTCTTTATAGCCGAGTAGTACTCCATTGTATAGAAATACCACAACTTTTTTATCCATTCCTCAGTTGATGGGCACTTAGGTTGTTTCCAAATTGTAGCTATTACAAATTGTGCTGCTATAAACATGGGTGCACATATATCACTGTGGTATGATGTTTTCAGATCTTCTGGGAATATGCCTAGAAGTGGAATAGCTGGGTCAAATGGGACCTCCAGACCCAGCTTTTTGAGGAATCTCCAGGCTGACCTCCACTGTGGTTGAACCAGTCTACACTCCCACCAACAGTGCAGAAGAGTTCCTTTTTCCCCACAGCCTCTCCAACACTTGTTGTTGGTAGTGTTTTCTATCCTGGCCATTCTTTCTGGAGTGAGATGGAATCTCAGTGTGGTTTTAATTTGCATTTCTCTCATGACTAATTATGATGAACATTTCTTCATGCATTTATTTGCCATTCGTATTTCATCTGAGAACTGTGTATTCATTTCAGATGCCCATTTTTGGATTGGGTCTTTGAATTTCGAGGGTCTGATATTTTTTAATTCTTTATAAGTTCTAGCCAGAAGTCCTTGTCTGAGGGACTATCCATTAAGATTTTTTCCCAATTTTTGGGTTTTCTTTTCACTCTGCTGGAAATCTCTTTTAATGTGCAGAAACTCTTTAATAAGGTGTGGTCACAGTTATTGGTTCTGGGAAGTATTTTCCATGTGGTTTGATTCTTTTTTTCATGAATTCTCTTCCTACCCCTATATCTTTGAGATTTTTACCCACTTTGTCTTCCAGCAGATTTAGTGTTTCTGTTTTAATATTTAGATCTTTGATCCCTTTAGACTTTAGTTTAGTACATGGTGATAGATATGGGTCTAGTTTTAGTCTTCTGCATATGGATAGCCAGTTTTTCCAGAACCATTTGTTAAAGAGACGGTCAGTCTTCCAGCAAGCATGTTTGGCCCCTTTATCAAAGATAAGGTTGTTGAGTGAGTTTGCAGTTGTGGTTGTATCTTCCAATCTATTCCACTGATCCTCAGGTCTGTTTCTACTCCAGTACCATACTGACTTTATCACTGTAGCTTTGTAGTATAATTTCAAGTCAGGGATTGTGATGCCTCCTGCCTTGCCTTTGTTGCTAAGAATTGCCTTTTCTATTCTAGATCTCTTCTGGTTCCAGATGAATTTTAGGAGTGATTTCTCTAGATCTATGAGGTATGTTAGTGGTATTTTGATTGGGATTGCATTGAATCTGTATAGTAATTTTTGGAGAGTGGCCATTTTCACAATGTTTCTTTTTCCTATCCATGAAGAGGGGATGTCTCTCCATTTTCTGAGGTCCTCTTCATTTTCCTTTTTCAGAGTATTATAATTTTCACTGTATAGGTCATTTACTCTTTCAAGAGATTAATTCCTAAGTATTTGATTTTTGGACGCTAATGTGAAGGGTGTGGCTTCTCTTATTTTTCTCTTAGTACTTTTGTTGTTAGTGTATAGAAATGCTATTGATTTTTGAGTATTGACTTTGTATCCGGCTACCTTGCTGAATTTATTTATTATATCTAGGAGTCTTTCAATAGAGTTTTGTGAGTCTTCTATGTAAAGTATCATGTCATCTGAAAATAGTGATAATTTAACTTCCTCTCTTCCTATCTTTACTCCTTTTATTTCTCTTTCCTGTCTTATTGCTCTGGCTGCTATTTCCAGTACTATATTGAATAGGAGCGGTGATAGGGGACATCCTTGTATTGTGCCTGATTTTAAGGTAAAGGCTTTCAGTTTTTGACCATTTAATATGATGCTGGCTGTTGGTTTGTCATAGATGGCCTTTATCATATTGAGGTAAAGACCTTCTATTCCAATTCTCTGTAAGGTTCTTGTCATGAATGAGGGTTGGACCTTATCCAAAGATTTTTCTGCATCTATAGAGATGATCATGTGGTTCTTACTTTTGGCTCTATTGATAGGGTGAATTGCATTTATTGATTTACGTATGTTGAACCATCCCTGCATTCCTGGGATGAATCCCGCTTGGTCATTGTGTATAATCTTCCTGATGATTTGCTGCATCCTCTTTGCCAATATTTTATTGAGAATTTTTGCATCTATTTTCATTAGGGAGATTGGTCTATAGTTCTCTTTTAGTTAGGTCTTTCTCTGGTTTTGGTACTAGAGTAATATTTGCTTCCAGGAATGACTTAGGAAGAATTGCTTCCCTTTCGATTTCATTGAAACGTTTGAGGAGTGCCGGAATTAAGTCTTCTTTGTATTTCTTGTAGAATTCTGCAGTGAATCCATCTGGGCCTCGGCTCTTCTTTGTTGGCAAAGACTTAATTACATTTTCAATTTCAGTAATAGAAATTGGGTTGTTCAGCATTTTTAAATCTTCCTGATCCAACTTCAGTAGTTCATATGTATCTAGGAATCTATTTCTTCTGTGTTATCGAACCTATGAGAGTACAGGTTTTCGAAATAGGTGTTGACAGTCTTCTGTATTTCCACTGAGTCTGTAGTAATTTCACCTTTTTCATTCCTTATTGCATGAAACTGAGTTTTTTCTTTCCTTTTTTTAATAAGGTTGGCCAGGGGCTTATCAATTTTGTTTATTTTTTAAAGAACCAACTCTTTGATTCATTGCTCCTTTGTATTGTTTTCTTAGTCTTTATTGCATTAATTTCTGCTCTTATCTTTATAATTTCCTCCCTTCTTTTGGCTTTGGGCTTGGCTTGTTCTTCTTTTTCTAGATGCTTTAGTTGTAGCATCAGTTTGTTTATTTGTGTTTGTTCTGTCTGCCTGATGTGGGAACTCAATGCAATAAATTTTCCTCTTTGGACTGCTTTCATTGCATCCCACAAAATCCGGTAAGTGGTTTTTTGTATTTTCATTTGCTTGTAGTTATTGTTTAATTGCTTCTTTAATTTCCTCTGTGACCCATTGGTTGCTGAAGAGTTTATTACTCAGTCTCCATGTGTTTGTGAGGTTTTTGCAGTTGCTTTTATCGTTAATTTCTAGTTTCATGGCACTATGATCCGATAACATGCATGGGATACTTTCAATTCTTTGGCATTTACTTAAATATGTTCTGTGGGCGAGTATATGTTCTATTTTAGAGAATGTCCCATGTACTGCTGAGAAGTTATATTCTGATTTTGTTGGATGAAACATTCTGTATACATCTATCAAGTCCGTTTGTTCACAGGTGTGATTCAGTTCTGTTATGTCTTTGCTGATTTTCTGTCTAGTTGATCTGTCCCTTGGTGTCAATGGTGTATTAAAGTCTCCTGTTATAATTGTCTTATTGCTTATTTGATTTTTCATTTCTGTTAGTATTTGCTTTATATAGCTGGGTGCTCTGGAATTTGGTGCATATATATTTAAGATTGTTATCTCTACCTCTTGAAGTTTTCCGCTAACTACTATGTAGTGACCTTCTTTATCTCTTTGGATCATTCTTGGTTTGAAATTTACATTGTCTGAAAACAGGATGGCTACTGCTGCTTTTTTTGGTGTCCTGTTGCATGAAGTATTGTTTTCCATCATTTGACTTTCAGTCTATGAGTGTCCTTTCGGGTTAGATGGGTTTCTTATAGACAGCATATGGTTGGATGTTGTTTCTTGATCCATTCTGCCAGTCTGTTTCTTTTGATTGGTGAGTTGAGTCCATTTACATTAATGGTTGTAACTATTATATATTGATTTATTGTTGACATAACAGAACTG
>PVJX010049201.1:0-11172 GCA_004027295.1 Dolichotis patagonum
TGAACTTCTTTTTTTGTGAATCTGAAGCTAATTTTCTTTAGTGTCAGTTAGATAGTGATGTAATTACAAAAATAATACATGTGATCTGGGATGTTATTAAGCTTATTTTTGCTTTGCTTTGATATATATTCAGTGCAAGTCAACATTCTAAGCAAATAACTGGGCTATTTTCACCAATGTGATTATGTCTCATAGCCTATCATGCATGATCTGTCATAAGCAATGATGTTGCTTCCATCAATTCCACTTGATTATTTTCTCTCTTAACTATCTGTAGTGATCACTTTTATGATTTCACTAGATTTTTAGACAACACTTGAATTAAGTTGCCATTAGACTGTTTTGGAAAAAATATCTATGTTGACTTATGCATTAATTTAACAAACATTTACTGACTGTATACCTTACACTAGGCCCTGGAGATGCTAAGATAGAAGTGACTCTTGTTTTAAAGGTGCTCACAGTCCAGTGGGAAGCCACATTTTGTAATGGTCCTCTAGAGTAAGACATGGATCAGAAACAAACACCCACCTCCAGTGACCGGGTCTTAACACAATGAAAATTTATTTCATGTTGATATTTCATGTGTGGGCCTTGGACCTGGGGGCTTCATCTCCCAATGTGATCCCTGTAGGTGGAAATGGACCATGGAAAATGGGGGACTGATTTTTAAAGCTTGTGTTCAGAGGTGAGACATGTCATTCTTTCTCATATTTTGTTGGCTGAAGCGAGTCAAAAGACTACATGTCAGGGAATGTGGAAAGGACAGCTCTAAAATGAGAAGTGGAATGTGTGTGGACATCCATGTGACAACCACACATAGACAATTGCAGTGTGGAGAAGGGAGTAGGTGGCCCTGGGGATAGGAAATGGGGTACAGTAGTGTGACAGTGAAGGATTGTACAGGACTAATCAGCGCAGGGGTGATGGAGCCTCTGAGGGGGGGCCTTTGTCTCGGCATCACTAACAATTTCTTCTGTGAACAAGGTTCCTAGACTCTCCTGGGGATGCCCAGGACTTCTCTCTCTTCCTACCTTCTTCCTGTTCCATCCATTCTTCCCCCGATGAATTTTAATCTCCACGTGTGTGACACATGGCTTGGCACACAAGAGCTCTTTGTTGGGTGCAGGCTGATTAGCAAGTTAAAGTTGGCCCAAGGCAGAAGGAGGGAGAGAACTGCAGACCGGGTCAGCAGGAGCGGAGGGAGAGACGTGGGAGAGGCAAGGTCATTTTGAAAAAGGAAACTGCAAAGCTGGTAGTTCATTTGCTCCCTGGAAAAGAAAGTTTTACTCATGCGTAGCGTAATTGTCATTTGAGGGAAAGGGAGCCGGTGTTCCAATTCTAAAGCACTCTGGGCTTCTAACCCCTGGTCCTCTTATCTCACTGCTTTGATGAGCTGGGACCTCCAGCTGGGCCAGACTTCTGCAAGGTGGGTAATGTCCACGAGGGGAACAACCAGGCCACCAATTTCATTTTCACATGTGATTCAAGCCCAAACTTTAACCTTTCTCCAGGGAAGGAGACAATACATTAACACCTCACACCACTCCTGTGGCTCTGGGGGCACGGTGGTCTCTGTTGTCGCCTAGGCCTGAGTGTGTCTTCCATTTGCTTCTGATAATCACACACTGGGGAATTATTGCAAATAGGAGAGAGGGGCCATGGGGGAGGAGAGGGCAGCGAAGGGGGAGGGAGGGGGCACAGAGGAGGGAAGGGAAGGGGGAGGAGAATGGATGTGTCTCATAAAAATAGAACTATTTCCTCAGGGCGTTTCTTGCATGCAGCCCTTTACAATCATAAGGTTATTGGACTTGGATTCCAGCGATACTGGGGTCTCCCCTTGCTCCCGAATATACCCCTGGGAACCCACAGAATTGATAGGCCTTAGCCGAGGAGTGAGCTGCTGGGCTTTCCCACCTGTCTTTCTCCAGGGTGGGAGCTGCAGATCCTTGGTCCGGTTTCTTAGATTGAGGCTTAGTGTTTGTGGTAGGAAACTGCCTGTCTGATCGGGGGTGTTCACTCACGTCAGAACTGAACTGATCAAACCAAGGCAGATGGCAGGCCTGGTCGTTGCCCCCGAGCACCCGGGTGGCTGACACACAGAGACGAAGCCGTGGTCTGGGGCGCTACTGAATATTTCATATGACATGGGAGGAAGTGTGTGTTTTTATTTTTATAACAACTCATGGTGATTAAATGATTCCCTTCCTGTGTACTTCCTTCATTGCTGTACACTGACTTCCTCAAAAGGCGAACATGACTAGTTCTCTAGCTAGTACCAGCTCTGGGCCCTTTCAGTCTCCTCACCTGGGATACACACAGCTGTACTTGCTCCTCTGGTTGTTTCTAGTTATATGTGGCCATTTAAATCGGATTAAAATGATGTAATTCTAGATGGGCGTGGTGATGCATGCCTGCAATTTCAGCACTTGGAGACTGAGGCAGGAGGATTGCTAGAGTTTGAGGCCAGCCTGGGCTACAAAGCGAGTTCAAGGCCAGCCTGAACTACTTAGCGAAAACCCTTTCTCAAAATGACATAAATAAATAAATAAATGGCAGCAGGAGGAGGAGGGATTCTAAAAGTTTACTTCCTTAATCACATTGAAGTGCTTAGTAGCTGAGTGGTCAGCGGCTGCCGTTGTGGATATTTCCATTTTTATAATCTTTCAGTCAGTATTACTTTAGATGATTGTTCCCCCACAGTGGGATAAGACTGACCCAAAGGGTTTGCAAGACGATTCCATGCCAGGGAAGAAGAAAATATCCAAGTGATAATTATGTTTTTTAGTTCTGGTAAGCAGACTTTGACATGGGAATGTGCCAGGATGAGCCCCTAGAGAGGAGATAAATCCAGAGGGAGATGGTAGAGGAGGAACTGCGAGGGGCAGAGAGAGATGTTGGTGCTGTCACAGCAGATACTTCCGGACCCACAGGAAGTGCTGAGCTTTCGGCAGTGTTTCTCAACTCTACTGAGTGGGCCCAGGGTGCAAGCTTTGCCCTGCTGTAGGGGTCCCATTAGGCATGCAGGCTGCCCCTGGGTGGGATACCACACCATGGGCAAGGAGCATGTCTCCACCAGTGGGAGTCATTCAGCCTGAGGGCAGGGCGGAGTGGTGCCTCAGACCGTCTGCACCATGCGGTGGTCTTGGGTTTGCTTTTAGGGTGCTCAAAAATTCAGTAGTATACTGTAAGTGAATGTTCTTTACAAAAGAATGTATACTGAGATTTGTGCCAAATTTACTGCTCAGGATACGTAAATCAAAAAGCTTGGACTCAACTGGCCTAGCCACTGCTTTGAAACTTGGCCTTTTAATTGGAATGGCTGAAATACTCTTTGCAAATTGGTAACCAGCTGGTCTAATGTTGCAACAGACTTAATTTGTTCAGAGCAGCATTTCTTTCTGTTTTTTGTGCTTTGGTACTAGGGATCGAACTCATGCGCTTGGGCTTGTCAGGCATTATTACACCATTGAGCTAAATCCCTGACCAAGGTTTTTCTTTGTTTCTTTCTTTGTCCTCATTCTCTCTTTCTCTTTCTTACTTTCTTTTCTAAAAATCTGCGAATAACTAGCTGTGGCCTGTTCCAGTTGACTGACTTCTTACTCTTGAGCGTGCGATTGCACACATCCCCGTGATCTATCTGAACCCTGAGGCTAAGGCCTTCACGCACACAGTGTGAGAAGAGAATTACAACAGACCTAGTTCTGCAGACCTTACCTGGTTTGATATGGGCTTCTAGAGTGTGGCATTAGTCTGAGCGGGAACTGACCAGAGTGGGGTGCCCCACTCCAGCTGCAGGCTTTACTTATAGTCACAAGTGACAAGAGGGAAGGTGAGCACATGGCCCAGAGGCGCTGTCTCGGTTCGCTTGCTGTTTGCCCTGCGTAAGCCTGGTTTGGGCAGCTGCCTGCCGTGGCTGCCTCAGGCTCCGCAGCCGTGATTGCTGAGATTCTGTGGTATAGCAGTGGGCTGCAGGCTGCTCGCACTTCAGCTCACAGTCACGATGCATGGAGAAGCCTTTAGTCCATCTTTAAGCACACGCGGCAGCAGTTTAAGCCAATTAAATCAGTTATCGATAGTACCAGTGTCCAGTGCTGAACAGTGGGGAAGAAAAGAGGAAAAAAGAAACGTAGGAAGGGAGGTGAAAGAACTCTGGGCCAAGAGTGAGAGCAAATGGAAGCACACTGTTGTGGAGTGGAATAGGCTGCCAGTTACAGATGATCGCATATATAATCATTTTCTGTGATGGACAAAGAAGTACAGCTGAAAACCAAAACCCAAATTAAAAACAAACAACAACAACAAAAAACCCCTAGAGTACTGAACAACTGTGCCCATTTCCGAGCAAGCGGGGCTCTAATATTTTTTAAGCGTCTATTTCTGCTATATAGAGCAGGCATTTGAGTATATAGTTCACATATATAAATGCCATTTAATTTTTGTAAAAATCCACCACTATAGATAGAATATTTATGCCACCAACCCCAAACTTACATTTAAAAATGTGGATCCCTAATGTGATAACATTAGGAGGTGAGTAGGGGCTTCACACATGGGATTAGTGCCCTTCTGACAGAGAAGGCGGAGTAAAAGTTTAAGGAGGAATGGCACTCTGCAGCTTGGAAGGGGCTCACCAGAACCCGCCCACACCACCTCCCTAACCTCGGACTTCTCTGCCTCTAGAAGCCTGAGGTGTTAGGTGTTTAAGTCACCGCAGTCTGTCATGTCTTATGGTCTGAGCCGGCTCAGATACCTGCTGAGCTGGGTGTGAATGATAGGGGGTAGGAAAGAGGCCCTGCCAGTGACTGTGAACAGAGCAGCCTTGCAGTCTATTCCTTTGTTTTCACCCCTGGAAGCCTGTATTTTGATCATGGCTTTTCAGAGTAATTAATAAATTAGGAGAGACAAACTCCAGTGTGGGCCGAAATCTGGCGGGGGACGTAAGTGGATGAAACCCGAGTGGGATGAGGTGGTAAGGAGAGCTGTGTCACCGACTAGCACGAGTCCTTGCTTCAGTGCTAATGGAAATTAGCGTGGAGACATTTGGCACAAATTTGCAGGAGAAATTTGCTATAGAGTAGACATTTATAGAGTATAAAGGGGAGCACAGCTCTGATAAAGATCAAGCCAGTTCCTAACGAAAGAAAATAAGGGAACACGTGAAAGGCACACAGGTCTGCAGAGGCAGGTGGGGCTGGCCCATTCCCACAGGGGTGGGTATCAGCCTTCCTGGGTGCTGCTGTGGGCTGGGGTCTGGGTAATCACTGTCTCAGTGCTGCTTCTGGAGTGTTGGAAGAATCCTCTCGGCTTGGGGTCGGTGCAGCTCCGGTGAGGTCGCTGTCCTGTCCTGTGAGGGGCTCTGCTGCAGTCCCAGGTGACCCTAGGTCTAGGGCTTGGAGCATTGAGGGCACAGCTGGATTCCCCCTGTGAGTTCCCTGCCTTGGTGCCTCAGTCTTAGAGGCTGATGAGATAGATTAGGTAAACTGAAGGCTGATAAACTTTGTTTTGCCAACGTTTGGGCTGGCATTCCCGGAATGCCTGATGTGCTGATATGATATGCGGGGTTAAAAAGGAATTTCACCCAGAGCTTACAGAATGAAGGCCAAGCTGTTGCTAATTTAGTTACCTGTGGGGCAGGTGAAAAGTCATGGTTCTTGGCAAACAAAACCCCCACATGTTAAAGTTGCTGATCACCTCAGAAGAAAACACAGGTCACGCTTTTAATGAATAGCTGGTTGCGGTTGGTTTGTTCTTTGCCCCTATGGTGGGCTTCAGCTGTGTCTGGCAGAGTGCTGATATGGGGAGTCCTCACCCCACTTGATTCTGTGGCCAAGGAGGACACGCAGTAGAACTAGAACTAGGTCTTTTAGTTCAGGAGAGACGCTGGGTATGTGCTTGAGAGCTGAGGGTGTGGGTGAGGGCTCCCTGGATTTACACGCTGGCGTTCGCTGCAAGGAAAACACTGTGGTGAGAAGAGACACTTCCAGGGCTCCAGGTCGGTTCCTGAGTGAGCGGGGCCCCATTTAGGAAGGTTTGTTACATTTTTATGCAGAGGCTGAGCATCTCCTCTGCCTCACTTCGGGAAGACAGCAGCTCAGGCTTGGGAAGACCGGAGCCGGCTGCACCTGCCCCGGGGTCAGAGGTTCTCATTCTGAGGAATTCTGCTGCAGACTGACATCCATTTGTGAAATTTGGACAGCTGGTCAGTGGGGCAATCTGAGCAGAGGAGGCCTGGACCGGTCACTTCCCAGGTCAGTAGGCATTCGTATACTCGAGCCCCAATCACCGAGGGTGTTGCCTGGCTGCTGCTTCAGCCTTCAAATGCTGTGCAGCCTTGATGTTCTTCCGTAGCCTCCTTGCCATCACTGAATATCACCTCGGGCTTGCAAGCTCATTATAGAAATGTCACCGTTGTTACCACCTGTTATCACAATATATTTAATCATTGGCAATTAGTAAAATGCTTGACCTTTGGTTGGGGAGGGGAGGGAAATGGGAAGAAGGAAATAGTAGTAAGGTGAACACACAGCTCCTGGGTCCGTATCTCCTGTGATGGTGGTTTTGCACCATCACCACCTGGGCCAGAAATTTTTATTCAACCTGTGTGCTTCCCGGAGAAGAGGACCTGAGAAAGTGGAAGCGGTATAAGCCATAGCCCGAGGGATGAACTGTGGAACAACACAGCCTGTAACCGTTGAGTGGCTGTTAGCTCGTGTGTCCTTCCGAGCAAGGGGAGGGTGGCAGGGACAAGATTCTGCAGTAAAAGTCTCAAATTCATTCTCTTGGGACAGTGAGTGCCCGGGGAATTCCAGGGTCCTTTTTGTTATAGTGGGGTGTCCACACAGGGCTTGTGTGACAAACACTTAGTCGAGGGGTTGCTATTTAATGTAAGACTGTCCTTGTGTTTTTTTCTGTGCCATAGTTGTTTATTTTGTCTGCAGTTTCTTTACTGCTTAAGTGTTAGTTTCATTTTCAGCAATCCTTTAGTCTGTCTTCAGGAAGCTCGAATCAAAAGAACCTCATGGGTGTAATTCAAGCTAGTGATGCGGGCATGACGGGTCTAGATGATAAATGCAGTCTTATAGCTCAGATGAGCCAATCCCACCATGCATGTTGCCTGACCTGGGTCTCTTGTGGCCCCTCTTCTTAATAAATCAGGCAGATGTGGTCCACTACCCTCTTACAGCTGAGAAGCAGAGACAGAGCCATACACATCTGTTCAAACTGGTCAGTCAATAGGGTCTTCTGTTTTGTATGGAATGGAAAATTGGGGTGGGGCTCCATGGGTATATTCAGGGTTTGGTAAAAATACCTTTGTAATGTGCTTTAAGCAAGTGGGTTTCTTGACCAGGGACAGACAGGAGGTAGAATTTTAGAAGCTCTTTAACACATGAGAAATGAAGACAGAAAGATGTTTCCATTTTATAAATTTGACTCATCTAACTAATACCGATTTCGCATTGTTAGGTAAAATCATACATTTATCATGATGGTACGCCTATACAGTGGGCCATTCACAAGGCATCACTCCTGTGCCCCATTCTTGGAGCCACCGCCTTCCCTTTACTCCCCATGTGTGTTCCCCGTCTGCTCTTGTTCCGTGGCCAGGCCAGTCTGGGTACCTTTGGCCTTGCTCACGCTGAGAGCACTGGGTGTCATGTGTCACATGGAAAGAGGGCTCTGATGTTCGCTTGCTGGGCACTGTCAGCTCAGATCAAGTCACTGCCCACGCCCGCCCTTCAGCGAGTGCTCGACAGCTCTCCTTGTCAGCCGGCGGGCACTGAAAGGCAGCAGCCATGAGTGGGAAGCAGTTAATTAGCAGTGACGACTACCAGGTTGGGACTTTTTGTTTAATGCTTAGTTAATTTCACAGTAATTGAATTTCGACTTGGCTTACCAAGGATGGGGTGAAAGGTTCTGGGTAGAGCCCCAACAGTGTCCAGTGGGGCGAGAGGCCGTTGCTCTGAGGCCAGCCTGGCCTCCTCTGCGAGCCCTGTGGACACGTGGAGGCCTGCAGTTTCCCCCAGTGGGTGTTGGAGGTGCAGGGGGGCTGAACGAACCACTGCAGCTTGCTGTCGGTCTCGAGGGAGGGGCGCTGGATCTGGGGGTGTGTCTGCCCACCAACACAGGAGGGGCCAGCCTCCCCTGCATGATTCCTGGGTGCCAGTTGTGGGATGGGAACTTTGCGCATGTGCTCTCATTTTTTCTCATGTCCCACTCAGGGGTAGGTGCTGTTGTTTTATCATTGAGATGAGGAGGGCGAAGATCAGAGACACCGGGTAGGAACTTACTGAAATCACAGTGTTCAGTAGGTTCAGATTTGAACTCGGGTACTTCTGGCCCCTCAACTCAACTCTTTCAGTTATTGCATTGAAGAAGGGGAAGTGAGACACGTTCAGTGTTTCTTTTATCTGGAGAGAGTCACTAAGAGTTTCCATTTCAATGGAGACACTACCCAGTGTGAAGAAGGGCCTCAAGTGCTGCTTCTCCTGACCCTTCCAGGCACATGACGGTGCTGCATTCATTCCCAAAGCCAGCCTGTCCTTATCTGGAAATAATGGTTGTCAAGATAATAATGGTTGATCGGGGATCTTTTGGCTATTACCACCAGCAGTCCAAAGACAGCTTGGATGTAAAATGGCTTATTCTGCTCAGATGGCTGGGAGGAGCTCCAGGCGAGCATGCCGATGGGGAAGATCAGCAGAAGGCAGTTTGCCCGTGGAGCCTGGAACCTTGGACGTGAAACCTGGCTGTAACCTGGCTGTCACCTCTGCCATGTGACTTTGTGTGCTGATGTGGACTGAACGTGTGTGTCCTCTCCGAGTTCATTTGCTGATGCCCTCACCCCACTGTAACTATATTTGCAGATGGGGCCACTAGAGAAATAAGGTGAAATGAGGTCTCAAGGATGTGACCCTGATCCAGGAGGGTTGGTGCCTCTATGGGAAGAGACACAAGAGGGCTCACTTTGTCACAAAAAGCTCATGCACACGTAGAGATGGAGCTGTCCTGTGGGTCACCAGTCTTGAGAATGAAACCTACCTTGCGATCTTGAACTCTCCAGTATCTAGAACTGCAAGAAATGAACTTACGTTTCTTTTTCTTTTGAACAGTCAAGGAAGGTAATTTGGAAAAAAGTTGTCCCCAGGACGTCTTAGCTTTGATCATGAGCATTAGGGAATGGCAGAGCAGTGGCACTGTCATGACTCCCACGTATGCACAGCACAAAGAAGAGGTGTGATACTTGTTTATCAGAGACTGCTGTTTGTTCCTTTGGGACAGCATTTCTGAGTTTGTAACTGTCTCCAGGGTGTGTTTCGGAGACTGTCCATCATTGCCTAGTGAATAATTTACAAAGGTATGGTTTTGAATGAGTCAAATTCCATGGTGGCAAAGCCACCTAGAGGAAGAGAGTTGAATTCCTCATTGAGGGAATAGTGGCCATTCTGGATGGGCCCTGGGGTGATGGTCACTGTTAGTGCTCGAGGGTATACTACACTGGGAACTGTGAAAGCAAAGTGAGGCATGTGTGCACAGTAGTGTCACTTTTTTCATCACCCTCAGCCTTCTTGTCTATGAACTGGGGTCAAGCCCTCTTCTCTTGAGTTTTAAGAATCTGTAAAATTTAAATGTTCTTCAAGGAAAAAAAAAGTGACACTGTAATGCTAGTCTAATTGGTTGTTAACTATTCTCCCAGTATAAGAAGTTCTGCAAATTCTTCTGATGACTTGTTAAAGCCTCCTTCATTTCATGCGTTCATTAGGTTCTCTTGGTTCTTTGAAGATACCATGGATGGTTTTTGAGGTTTAAATTTATTTTCCCTGAAAAATCTATATTTGGTCTGTGTTGTTTTTATTTATTTTGATCTCTTTCTTTCATTTTAAAGTTTCCCTTCGACATCTGTATCCCTTGGTGGGTTGCTCATGATTTATAACGAGGGACTGAACAGTGAATTAGAAGCTCTGAACAGGTCGGGTGTGGCCAACTTACTGCTTGAGAAGCGCTCACATGAGGATTTGTGCGGGTTGTTTGCTCTGGAATCTCTTATGTCATTTCTTGATGTCCATCCCACGGGTACTTAGGTTCCTACAGAATCTCCTACTAATCTGTCTCTTAAATAGGGTTTGACCAGTGTATCTGGGGATAGTGCCAAGCAGAATCTCAAGGACTCAGCATTATGTGCCTGCGGTAAATACGGTGTCTGCCAAAAAACGTATTCACACGTCAGCAGTTCACCGTACTAATCAGTGTCCAGAAGCTCACAGCCACCACTTTGGTACCTCTTATAATCATAGAGGCTAAAGGTAACTTGTATTAATCTCATGTTGTCTCAATAAATTTAGAATAACATAATTAACCTTTTTAAAACTTTCTACCAATTTTTCTTTTTCTGATGTACAGTTGGTCATTGAGATTGTTGTACATGTATTTTCAATTTCTTCTCTAAGGACCAGCAAAGTAGTGGCTTTTCTGTGATATATAACATCCTCTGGGGTTCCTTTTGAGGGTAATACCATCTGCTTAAAAAAAAAATCATACTATTTTTCTTTTCCTGAAGCACGTATACATTTTTTGGCAGAGTATATATATTTGTGTTTAGACTGGAGGTTGAAGCCAGGACCTAGAACATGCTCGACTTTTGTTCTATTGCTGAGCTACATCCCCTCTATTTTGTGATTTTTCATTCTGAGACAGGGTCTCATTAAATAGGCCAGGCTGATCCTTTGACCTTGAACTTGGACTCCTTCCTCCACCTCCCTAGTAGCTGTGATAACAGGTATGTGCCACAATGCCTGGGCATTTCTATTATTCTCATGAAAAATTTCTCACACATACTTCACCTAACAAAGCATAACATTAATTGATATTTTTGTCCATCACTTCAGAATCCCAGGACTTACCAATGCTTAAATTCCCGTATTTTCCTTGAAGTTTCACTTAAGAAATTACTTCACTTGGTCAATATTAATTTACTCTCAATTTCTTCTTAGTTTCTAACCTCTTTACCCATTTCTTTGTTCACTGTTGTTTTTCATATTCCGCTTCATATGTTTAGTTTCAGTTTCTTCTTATGTACATCCTCTTATATTTTTTTCAGAAAACATTTATGAATAGGGAACTTTCTCATATTTTGAATAAAAATTTTTTTGTCTTGGTTACTTTTCTCTTGTT
>PVJX010049202.1:0-11179 GCA_004027295.1 Dolichotis patagonum
GGGCGCCATCTTGCGCGCATGCCCATTAGGACTGGCTCCCAACAGGTTATAGGTTGTATTTATCTTTTAAACTTTCTTTTATACTGCTTTCTTTATTTTCAAAGAAGTGGGTACATTTTCATCCATCTAAATCTTATTCATACCTACAATACAAGGTATAAATTTAATGGCAAGTAGAAACTTAAGAAATGATTCCAGGACATGAAAACATACTTAAATATTTAGCTTAAATTTATTTGTTAGAATTAGTAGAGTATGGTACATAAATGCAATCAGTCAAGTTTATTAAATTGCTCTTATTTGATAACATGTTACTCCAGTTTATGATGAATTTATCTCCCATTATGAGCAGCTCCACCTGTGTGGACAGAGAAACTAGGAGAAAACCCAGTTTCTACTTATCTATGAAAGTATAGAAAATGACATATATGGAAAACCTAATACAGATGTCAATAAAGCTCTCAGCTAATATCAGTATAGTTGATATTATATCTACTTATTTACTTAGGTGTATCTTGTTTTGTATTTCCATGCTGTTTACATGTTGCATGTTTTACAAGTTTTCACTACAATTCTTTTTTGCCACATTGTAATTTGCCACATGGGATCATTTACTTCCTCTCATTGATACTCTGTAATCATTTAGATTTTGTAAATGCTCATCAACTGATTCACTTCATAATTTCCTAAATGATTCTTTTCATTTTTAATTATATACCTCTCTTTGCTTTCTTTTAAATAGCTGCTCTTCTCTTGAATCTTTTCATGGTATTATCTTTTCTTTGGTCAAATATTTTAATGACTCTGAAGAGAGTTTATATTTGCATACTGGAAATATTTTGTGTATGCTAGATTTGAACAATCCATGGTACTGCACATATAAAACAAGCAAAATTTAATCTTTGGTAGTTATCTATGAGTATATGAATCTCCTAAGTATGCATACCTCTAGCACCAATCAGTATCATGGATTACACATGAGAATGAGACCCATTGAGCTTACTTCTTCCCAATCTTTTGGTCACATTAATTTCCTGGCTTAAACCAGTCATAGATGCGAGTTTTGTATCAGGACATGACAAAAGCATGAATCAGCTCCATGTGAAATTGGGTGCGACAACTAATAAATAGCTTCAAGTTCCATGAAATACTGTTGTCCAAACCTGAAACATAAGATATGATTAACATTTATTTTATTCTTCCTTCTCTGTAAGCTTCATCAATGTTATTAAGCTATCTGTATGAAAAGCTAACTCTCCCCTTCCACCACCACAGCCAGTACAAATAAATGACACTGCACCAATACATCTATAAAATTAAATATCAAATAAATGATTTAAAATATAAAATTTTCAAAGGACATAAAATATTCAGGAATATAAATTATTCAACTCTAGATACCTAAAACTGTATTTCAGTAAATATAATGAAAACAAATATAATCTGAGGAAAATTATACTGAGCATAATTTATGACTGGAATGTTTGCAAAGATAATTAATAACATTATAAAATAGTATAGCAGGCATTTCTAATATTTACATCATATTTGTCTTTTTAAAGTTTCTTATATTTTTATGTTTAAACATTTATAAAATAACATATTTAAATATTTTAATAAGATAAATTCTCAATTCATGATTAATTTGTTTAATGTTCATTGAATGAATTCATTATTTTCAAAAATATAACTATAGCTTTCTCTTTTGTTTTAAAAACAATTGTAAAAAGTTACAGAGATACATTAATAACAAGCAAGCAAAACATTGCTAACATTTTAGCAATCTGTAGATAACCATTTCAAAATAAATAATATAAATAATGCTGTAACCAATGGGTTACAGTGTTTAAATAGTAATTTTCAAAGACAGTACTCATTATCTCAGTATTCAGAATACTCAAGTCATGTTTCCTTTTTTTGAAAACAAAATGGAAATACTTTATTATATTTGCAATATATTTGATTACTCCTGATTGCAGATTTGGAAGGTCTGAGGAAGAGCATGGGTGACTGTGCAGAGGCGAGGGATCCTACTCTGAAACCTGCACTGTAGAAGAGCACCCTGAGGTGGGACTAGAGATGAAGCTAGATATAAGAGGGTGAAAGGAAAGGGAAACTAACTAGGCAGAAAAGAATCAGGGAAGTTTTGAAGTGGAAGCCAGACTAACACCAGATCATGGTACATGTTGCACTTCAAGACAAGCATACATGTCATTTTGGGAGAGGACTTGGCTCCCTCAGGGAGGGAGCTAGTATTGCAGAGGCAGCCTACTCCCTGCCAGGAAGAGGATCACTGTGACACACAAGCTGGGGTTTCTGAGAAAGTTCAAAAGTGGTGTGTGAGGCACCTCTGAACAGCACATGGAAATTTGAAAACAAAGGCACAGCTCTGATTAATCTGAGTATGGGTAGGTCCATGGTGTGGGGGTAACTGGCCTGGGCACTACATGAGTGTTAGCAAGCGACATCTGGTAGCAACAGAACAGGAGAGAGGAGATCACCCCAGCGATACTTAGCCACCTGTCTCTTTCACCATACCATGGGTGCTGCACTTACAAGACAATCTATGCACTATGTAAGATCACACAGGGGTGCCCATAGGGGAAACTCCAGCATATGCTCCCTGGGGCTACTGAAGGCAGAGAGGCCTGGGGTGGGACCTGATTAATGGATTAGAGAACAATGCTCTGGCCTCAGGAGAGTCATCAGAAAAGACTGTGATTGGAGGAATAGAGTGAATGACACTTGGATTGAGCTGTCCAGCAAACCTTAGGCAAAGAGTTTGTGAAAGAAACTAATGAATTTTTTTTCTTGCAATGAAAGAAAATGGAATGAGAAATCCATTTGAACTCAATATAGAACCAGTTGCTTGGCCAGTTGTGCTCCACACACTTCCTCAAGTATTTGAATCCAGGACAAAGATAAAGGTCTGTATTTAGCTATGTGTAGAGCACTATCTACAAACAGTAGACTGATTGATAAAACAGCTAGAAGATTAAGCCTTCTTGCCTATAGGCAGGTCATAATGCAAGCAGACAACCATTGGCAGACCAGATTAGAAGAATAGAAAGAAATAATGAAAGAAAGAAAGCACTAGACACCGTGATGCAATCAAGACATACTTAATCAAAAATGAAACTTACAGATTAAAATCAGAGGATGTGAAATATATCATGAGACAGGAGCCCAAAATAAAAGAAGCAGATGTAGGTGTTCTACTTGCAGATAAAATAGATTTCAAGCAAAACTAATTGGAGGAGGAAAAGAGTATCACTGCATATTGTTTAAGGTAACAGTTCAACAGGAGGATATAACAGTTATGAACATTCACACACCAAATTGCTGTACACTCAATTTCTTAAACACTCACAGACATAAAAGATAAAAATCAATAGAGGGAAATCAGTACCCCATTTTCACAAGCAGACAAATCAGCTAGACAAAAATCAAGCAAAGTATATCAGAATTAAAACACACTTTTAAACAAATTATTTAATAATTACATTTGCAGTGATCCATCTTGCTCAACACATTCTTCTCAGAACACATGAAATGGTCTCCAAAATAGGTTACAAAATAGCCCATAAACCTTGCCAAAGTATACATCAAATCTCAAAATTATTCCATGTATATTATTGAAACTTCAGTGCACTGAAATTAAAAACCAATGACAAAAAACACAGAAATTTTGTCAACCTTTGGGGATTAAGTAACAAACTTGTAAATAATTATTGAGTCACATAAAAATCTGACAAAAAACTCAGTTTCTTAGACTCAAATGATAATGCCAGTAAAGCATAACAGAACATAAGGAACTCAAAAAAGCACTCCTAACAGGGATGTTTATACTTATTAATACTCACATTAGAAAAATAGCATAAGACAAAATAAATGACTTGATATACTCAAGTTCTAGAAAGATGAAGACAGTCCAATTCCAAACTAATAAAGAAAACAATTACAAAGATAATGGCTCACATTGATGAAACTGATACAGAAATACAAAAACGCAAGAAAAAATAGATAATGGTTATGTTAGAACAATAACAGAATGGGTAAACTTCTAATCAAATTTTCCAAAACAAAGGAAGTACTCATCAACTTAGATGGAAAATAAGAAAGAAAAATTATATCATATCACAAAAGTCTAAAAGATTTTTAGTAAATACTTTCAAATCTATTTTCTAATACACTGGAAAATCTAGCAAAAATAGATTTCCTAGATATAGATGAATTACCAACACTCAAGAAGATTTAAATATCTGAAAAGTTCAACCAAATAAAATGTAATTTTGGCAGCAATAGAAAAAAATCCAAACCTACCAACTAAGAAAAATTAAGGACACATTATTTTACCTCTGAATGCTACAAGACCTTCAATAAAGACCTTCTCTAGTACTCCTTAAACTTTTTATTGAAATTAAAGAAAGGAAGACTTCCCAACTAATTCCTCAAAGCTAACATTCCTTGATTGTCAAACCAGGTAAAAATTCCTCTGCCCCCCCAAAACTACGAGTCAATTAGTTTAATAAACAAAGAAGCAAAAATCTTCAACAAAATACCGAGAGTATGTAAATAATTTTTGAACTTAAACCCACGTGTTCAAGAAATAAAATCAAGAATCAATAATTATAACAAACTAGAAATTTTCTGCACAAAAAAGGAAACAAACTGTGGAATAGGGAAATTGTTGACTAGATATACTTTGAACATAGGAATAATACTGAAAATATATAAGGAATTTTAAAAAATATTCAACTTCTCCAAAATAAAAGGTCCAATGAAAAATGGGTGATTAATTTGAAAAGACATTTCTGAAAGGGGAAGTTCAAAGGGCCAGTAAATACACATGAAAGACATTCAGCATCTCTAGCCATGATATAAATACAAAATAAAACAACACTGATATTCCATGCTATTCCAAGAAGAATGGCTATCTTCAAAAAATTAAATAATAAGTGTTGTGAGGCATGCTGTGGTTAAACACACACACACACACACACACACACACACACACACACACACACACACACACATCTCCCTATATTGTTGGTGGGAATGTTTCCTAGTACATCCACTATGGAAATCTATATGAGGTTCTTTAAGAATCTAAAGCTAGAAATTTCATTTGACCAGATTATCACCTGAAAGTATCTTCCTGAAATAAAGACATTATATTAAAGTGATATATATGTATCCATATTTATAGCAGCACTACACATAATAACTAAATCCTAGATGAGGCCTATATTCCTACAAAAAATACCAGATAAAGAACATGCGATATTTATACATGATAAAACATTATTCTGCAATAAGAAGAATAAATTTTAGTAATTTTTAGGAAAATGGATGTACCATGAGACTACAACTTTAAAACTGTCAGAAGTAATATGACATGCAAGGATAACTATCTCATGATTTGTCTTAAGTAAAAATTTCAAAGTATAAATAATTTAAAAAGCAGAATTAAGATGACCACTATCACTCAGATATAGACTTTGGCAGAACAGAAACAGATCCATAGATAGAAGGATCCAGATATTAAGAATGGGTAAGTAAAGCAAGGAAATGAAAAAAACTGAAATGTGTTGTGTACATGTACCTATTCTTTGTGCTCCAAATATGTATTAATATAAAAAGTAATACAGTTGTTATCAATTGATAAAAAGCAACCCATCATCAGGAAAGCAAAAAGTGCACTAGAAGATCTCAACAGGTGAACATCTTCTAACCAAAAATTATTTTTTAGAAGTATAAGATGAGACCATATTAAAATTTGTGGTTGATTTTTGACAAATTACTGAATCTTGCATAACATTTGTAGGCTTATAGTTCTGTCAAGGATACTTTTTCCTTTAAATTTATCTGCATTGATAAACACATTGCATTTCCTTTAAGGAGATAGTATGTTCTTTAAAATATTGAATGGACTAGGTAAATAAGAAAATACGGTGTTTTTGTTTGGTTCTAGATGTTCCCCCAAAGCCTCGTCTGGTCTTACATGGGGCTTTTGCACAGATGGCTGGATCTAGAGTGTGTGACACATGGACTCAAGGTGTGTGATCCGTAAATCAGCTTGGTGTTTCTCTGAGCACCACTTGAACCCAAGCAGCCTAGGTACAATACAAAAGCAAGAGAAAGATGCTCTTAAGGTCTCTTCCTTCTTGTTTTTGCTCCCTTGTAAGCACCACGAACTCTTCTCTGTGATGTCCCTCTATAAAATCATCCTTCCTTGGAGCCTCCAATTATGGACTGAAACCTCTACAAGCTGTAAGGTAAATCGACCTCTCCTCCCTTAACTTGTGAGTGTTGGGTATTTTGTCTCAGCAACAAGAAAAGCAGCCAAGACATACAGATATGCAGTTCTTTAAAACTTGGTACCAAATGGTATGTTATAAAAACACAGAGTTTACCTGAAATACTCAATGGGAGTCCAAATATAATCACACCTTAATACGCAGTAACAATCATTTACAGGTGAATTCTTTATTATTACATGATAAATAGAATTTGTGATGAAATGGGTGTATCATTATGTTCTTTTTATTTTTCATTATTGATTAAATTGTGTGGTTTAGCTGATGCTTTGCAGCAGATTGTTTTAATAAAGAGCATCAGTGCATAGAACAACTGAAATCTCATTTGAACATTAGAAAACTTAAATGGGTTTCCAAAAAAACTGCTACTTTAATTCACAGTTTTGACAAGTAAATATTCCATGATTTCTTTCACATTAAAGAATCAGCTGTTCAAATAACACACTTATGAATTTACCACTTATTAATAAACTATAGATAAAAACATATTCCAGATCATTTTTTCCATAAATTGTTATTTCATATCATGTTCAGTTTCTGAAAATATTAAGCTAATGAGGGTATTGGATATGACAATTGATTTTCCATCTTTCTGTGAAATTGCCTAGTATTTAAAACAAATATATTTAATAATCTTATAATGTCTATTGTATATATCTTCTTATGATGATACCAATTGTGTATATCTAACTGGGTATGAACCCATTTTATCCATCTGTCTGTCTATCTGTCTGTCTGTCTCTCTTTCTCTCTCTCTCATCTATCTGGTCCTCTCATGTCCTACAATGGCATTTTATGCATGTACCACATTCTCATATTGTGAAATATTAAAACAGTTTAATGACTTTTTAATTTAGTTTAACTTTTGGTTTTTTTTTCTGATTTTCTTAAGTACATGTATTTACAATTCAAAAGATATTTGATTAATCAGTATATAGTTGTAAATTTTGAATTAGGCTTTCACTACTTCAATGATAATTACGCCAAAAATTCAAATTCAGGTTTTTTTTTTTTTTTTTTTGGTGTCAAGGATCGAACTAATGACCTTGTGCTTGCCTGGCAGGCGCTTAAGCCACTGAGCTAAATCCCCAGCCAAATTCAGTTTTAATATCATTACTCTTCTGAAAAAATTAGAAAGTATTCTATAAGCTGTCCATTACCATTTACCACTCTAGTATTGAGACATTGTGAAAACAGTATTTTCCTAAAAATATAAAAAAATGAAGATTGTTTAATAAATTAGAGAAAATAAATTCTATTACTGCATTAGTTAAAAGTGAATTTTAATATTAAAATATATGTAAATGAATTAAATATAATTATGAATGTGATAAATCTTCAATAGATACATTTTCTTAATTTCTTCATCACTTTTGATTTGAAGATGACAAGCCTAGATTCTTAAATAGTAAATGTAAACACAATACTTTTTAATAAATTCTGATTTTGAAAGCTTAATATGCAAGTCACTCCAATGTGACACATTATGTATCTTGGCAATAGCAGAATTGGTTCAAATTCACAATGACACTGATGCAAAAGATATGTTTTTGGCAAGTGTGCCTTACTCCCAAATTTCACTTTCTAGACTACCATGTACTAATAAATATTTTCTAAGGTGATGTCTTGTAGTCTTATACTTTGAGTAACACTATCCTAGGTTATTGCATTGACTTTTATCATAAAAAATAAATCAAACCAGGACCAAGGATTTAACTCAGCAGCACAGTGCCTTCTCAGCAAGCATGAGGTCATGAGTGATTCCTAGTACCAAAAATTAAATGAATAAATAAGCCCCATAAAATTGAAGTTTTATTTTTCTTGTTTAATACTCTATCTTCCAAGTTTTCTCTCTCCTCTCATATATATATATATATATATATATATATATATATATATATATATATATATAGTATACAGGGCCTTTGTACTAAGTAATGCAAATATATATATATATATATATATATATATATATATATATATATATATATGCAGTGTATATTTGTGCATATGTATGTATGCATGTGTGTAAATAAATTTGTCTTCAGATAACAGCTTCGATGTCATAGTCTTTAAATTAAAAAGTAAACTGTGGGAGACCATGTTTCTACTTCAATCCCCAGTTCCATATTAGACCTTTGCAATTGCTGTTCAATAATTTGCACAAATTGTCCACTTCTCTGTACTTGGCTAACCCTACTTATCTCTTGGGGTTGTATTCCCTCTGGCACGATTCACATAACCACATAATCCAAAGTTAACAAAAATTGTTGTATGCTTCAGAGTCACCATGTAATTGATATTACCTTAATAAATCTTACTCTAGTTGACTGTGCTTACATATATTTCTCATGAGACAACTGATTCGCAATAATTTCTAATTTTCAGAACTTGACATATCACAAAGAATATGTTGAGCAGTCCCTTTTTCATTAAAAAGTAATTATGTGTTATACATTTTACAGAAATAAGTATATGAGCACTTTAATGCAAAAAAAAGCAATAGAGTAATACAAAAATAAAACAATCCAAGGTATTAATATTCCAATCCCTGTTAACTGAAGGGTGCCAATCTAGTTATTTGTTTCAATCATAGAGATAATTGTATTCAGGATAATATAACTTTCCATAAACTTACCAAATTTAATATGTGAAAATATTCAAATAGTTAACCCTGAAAGTTAAATGAAATTCATGAGACTCTTTTAATAATCTGTTATTTATATAGATGAGTGTAATTCTCAGGATTCACAGGACTCTAGTGATGTTATGTTAACACATTGTATTTCAGTGAATGGATACAAAACAAAACAGACGTAAAGGAAAATTGGGATGGTGTACTGTTTGGAGAAATACAGACACACTCTAACATACAACTTCTTCCTCTTCTTGTATTGTAAAGCATACTTAACTCTCCAGAAATGGACTGTGACAACCCATGCAATGTTCTGACTGTAAGGCAGGACACGTCCAGTCTCGGTGCCTGAGGTTTTCATTTGGGCCTTTCACATAAGTGCCCTCTGACCAGCATATGTAGAATCTCAGCCTCCCTGAGAACAAGAGTGTTTACAGCTAGGCATGGATACACATGTAAGAAGTCCCAGTATCCTGAGGCTGAGCCCAATAGTTAGCAAGTTCAAACTCTGGGAAATTTAGGGAGAACTTGTCTCAAAGAAAAAGTGAAAAAGGCATTACTTAGTGCAAAGGCCCAAAGTACAATTCTCAGAGCTCAAACAAAGGGTTTAGTCTAAAACACACAATAGAATTCCTTCTGTTTAAGGAACAATTTATATTTTACATCAGCATTAAAACCTGTTTACTTTCTAACTTTACAGATATCAGACTAGGATCAAACTTACAAACAGCATTTTTTCTTACAGATAGCAAGTCTCAGTTTTCCCACATTAAAATTCTTTCCAGCATAACTTTACAGACTATATTAGCATAGATCTTAGCTTTAGAAAGAAAATTGAATATCTTAATATTTAGTAAATAAGATAATTACATTCAAAATTTATAATTTTGCATATGTATCAGGTTTTGCTAATATTTTACAGTTAGACGTATTCTTGTTTGAAATATCAAAAAACAAGTTAATGTCAAAAATGCAGTATGAAACATAGGAGGCAGTAAACTAGCCAATCCAGGTTTTTTCCCAGTTTTTTTTGTGTGTGTTTGTTTTGTTGGGGATTTTTTCTCTTCTCTTTTCTTTTCTTTTCTTTTCTTTTCTTTTCTTTTTTTTTGACTTATCTTCATAAGTCAATAATTTGCCCCAACTGAGGCTTATATTTCCAATACTCCTGATTCAGTCTTCCAGTAGGCTGGGAATATACATGTGTCCCACTACGCCTGAAAACACAGTTTGTAAAACATTTCTCAAATCAGGGGAATTAAAGAAGTTTTTCTTTTTTTTAAATTTTATTTTATTTTAAAAAGGTCATAAAATTAAACATAACAAAACAGAGCAAAGCAAATCAGAAGAAAACAATATAAGTGACACAGATTTCAAAGCAAGACAATTGGAGACCAACAGTGGCTACAATAATGTCTCTTGTTTTCTTCTAAATGGTTGTCTATATCTTCACACATGAATTTGTGTGAAGATATACAAATTCATACAAAACAAAATAGTATAAAACTGATCAGAACAGGGTAATGAAGGCATTACAGGCCTTCAAAACCAGATGATATGAAAATCAACAATGGCTGCCACAATGTCTCTTGTTCTCTTTGAAATAGCTGTCCATACCTTCATGTATGTTGAAATTAAACAATACAAGACAGACTAAGACCACTCTGAACAAAGAATAGAAGCATTATTGGATTTCACAGCATGATGACATGAAATCAGCAATGGATACCATAAGGTCTGTTTTTCTTCAAAATAGCTGTTCATTTCATTACGCATAATATAATCGATTCTCATAAACTGTTTAGGAGAAGTTCTAGACATGTATAAGCCTCTACATATATACCCATCCTTTCCACCTTAGAGCAAAAACCAAACAAAGCAAAACAGATTGCTAGACAAATAAACAAAAAAGACAAATAAATAACAATGTCAAAGAGCCCAAACCAATAATGATAAAGGCCTTCAAAACACAGTGGTAGTAACAGAACTAAATTTGATATTTTACATAGTGATCTTCAAGAGTTCCTTAGGTCACCTGACACAAACATGAAAAATTATTCCAATCCTATGAATATTTACTGCTTTGTTCTATGAACTTATAGAATTTGTAGCACAATCATCTTAGCTATCCTAAGTGTGTTTATACAAATTTAGATATTTTTTTCATTTCCATTCCTTTTTTTTTCCTGCTTTTCCTTAGGTATTATTTTTCCCCTTTGAGAAATTT
>PVJX010049203.1:0-11186 GCA_004027295.1 Dolichotis patagonum
CAGTGAACAGATGTTCTCGCGGACATGAAGTATATTATGGTTGTAACTTTCTCTCTCACATGCTAAATTATGATAGGACTGTTTGAAAAATTATGGCTGGTGCATCTGGGTCTTTTATACCCTTGTACATTTGTTAACCAGCTATTAAACGTTAGCAAACTTTAGGGATTGTTTTAAAATGAAGTATTGTGATACCATTCCTCTTAGAGAGAAGGCTGATGACATTCTAGCAACAAAACTGTGGAGTGTTAACAGCTTTACTTAAAGGTCACCAGATGTGGGATTATATTGTCACTAATCTATTTTTTATGCCAATGTGAAATTGATAATTCAGGAGAAGCAGGTTTCTTTATCAGTTAATGTCACAGTGTTCAATAATTATTGTATTTATTATTTCTCCATCCCAAATTAAAATCCTGATTGGTGAGGAAGCAGTTTATGAGTCTGTGGAGATCTTCTGACATTTAATGTAATCTCCCAATAAGTCAGATGGGTAGTTGTTTTGATGAAGGCCGCGGCAAAGTGTTATTAAGCCAAATGCAAGGAAGACATTATTTTGTAAATAACTGGTGATTACAGCTTTGTTTTACATCATTAAAAATGTGTTTCTCTACCCAGAATAGCTTCTCACTAACACTGTTCAAAGAAGCAATGAAAAAGGGAAGATCTACGTTTAGGGGAAAACTTAAATAGAGCCAGAAATCTGATAAATACATCACAGAGGGCTAAGTCAGCCTGCTGGTCATTTAGGCATGCTACTGTGCCCTTAGTGGTCACAGGCTTCTAGAAGTTTCTAATGTAGGTCTGAGCATCTATGTAAATGCTGTTTTTAGCATTACACCATCCTTGTACCAGTCTGATCTTCCTAAGCGAGAAGTTTAAAAACTCAGTGAGGCCTCATTTAAGCCTCATTTGACTTCCACCCAGCCTGACCCCAACCCTCCTGCCAGGGTCGGCATTATTGCTCCTACAATTAGAGCTGGCTGCCTGGGAGCAGCTCCCTGCCACAGCCACTCCCCCAAGTCCATCTATTTCCTCTGGCTCAGCGAGCTGGTACCTGGCTCATTTTAGCTTTCCTTAGCCTCCGCAGCTCCTGGGTGCGAAGGTGCAGCTCACCTGATCCCAACCACGCTGGAGTGCAAAGAACACTGGCCCTGCCCTTGGGTTTTGCTCTTGCCACTCTAGAGTTTAACTCAAGGCTGCAGAACATAGTTTCTACCTGAAAGTCAGGCCCATCAGGAGGGATCATCGCAGCAGCCCATCTGAGGCTCAGTAAGGGCTGGCCGCGTGGATGCATGCCTGGGTGATCCGACTGAGAGACGGTGGCAGAACTGGTTGGAGTCGAGGTGTTGGGTTAGTGTGGGAGTCATTTCTCTACACTTGCCTTAAGTCACTGCTTTATGGCTGTTGTGGAACACCATCTTCATACATTAGCACACGTAAAAAATAACTTGCTTTTTAAAAGCCCAAATTGTGGTTCCAAAAGTGTACACAAGTGCACACAAGAGTTGTCAAATCTTCTCTTCCAGCTCCAGGCTTGCTTACAGCAGGCAGCACTTTCCTGTCTGAACGCAAAGTGGCCACCCAGCAACTCCTAGCTCACAGCCATCCTGGGTAAAAAGAGAATCTCTTCTTATTCCAGCTAGTGGTGACTACTGCTGTGTTCAGCCATGTGTCCACCCTTGAGCAATTGCAGGGACCAGGAAGACATGCCATTCCCATTGGCCAGACCCAGGAGCCGTAGCCACCTCAAAAACCACAGCAAGGCCAGCTCTATCCCATGCAAGTGGACTCAGAGAGGTGGTTTGGGAAGGAAAACTGGGATGGTGCTTCTAGAATTGAGGGACTAGGTGGTGGGTAGTTAAAAGCAATAGATATTCACTGCAGTGCTTAACTAAGCTGGGTCTAGGACTCCTCAGTGCATCGATAACCAGAGTAATATTGCAATGTATGCCCTCAAATGTAAACAAGATAATGTAAAGATGAACCCAGTTCATATAGCAGATATTGTGGGAGGGAGAATTTTGTTAATTAATACATAAAGTGAAATAAAGTTTGGCACACAATAGATATACAAAAATGGTTGAGATTCTTGTAGTTTATTAATGTGTTAGTCTTTCATTCCTGTGACATGAACAATTTAAGGAGGAAAGGTTTATTTTGGTTCAGAGATTCAGGGATTTTGGCGCAAGGTTGGCTGGTTCATAGCTATGGGCCTGAGGTAAGGCAAACAGTCATGGTGAAAGGGTATGGCAGAGCAAATCTGCTCACCTCATGGCAGCCAGGAAGCAGAGAGAGAGAGAGACAGGGAAAGAGGAAGAGAGGAAGGGGCCACAGACCAGATACAGTCCCTAAGGGAACACTCTCAATGACCCACTCCTTTCAACTGGCCCTCTCCTGTTTGCATCACCTCCTCATAATGTCAACAAATTACAATCTCTTCAGTGTTCCTCATGAGCCAACCATCTCCCAAAAGCCCCTCCTTGCAACACAGGCAGCCTTTGTGAGACACTCTAGATCTAAACTATATCACATTGTCTAGATGCTTTTTTTGTATATTTTTCAACATACATTGTACTTATGATAAAATATTAAACCATTTTAATGAATGGCCTTAGTTCATAAACAGTTTCATAGTAGAATTTTGGTGTCCCACTGTGGGCAAGTCCACTGAAATGGGAACCAAGAGGCCCTTAGAGACCAAGGGAAGGAAGCTATTGGAAGATCCTCAGGTTGAAGGCAGAGGCTGGGATTAAATGGGAGATTACAGTCAAGGGAAAAAGACTATCTATATCTATATCATCTATCTATCTATCTATCTATCTATCTATCTGTGAGATGAGAGTCAAATCCCACAGGAACCTAGACCTGATTGATGCTTCCTGGAAATCATTACAGGGAGCAAGAAGAAGTAAGTTACTAAATAGGAAGTTGAATGCTGGAACCTGTTTCTTCCAGTTCCCTGGTTAAGTCTTTTATTTAAGGACAACAGATGTTTCTCATTGAATTTGAGTTTTGCAATTAATTCTGAAGACCAAAAACACCATGAAGCTTAGAGGAAGAATTCCTCGCAGGAGGATAAATCTGGGACTACTGTTTAGATTTTTAAAAATAGCTAGTTTTTGACATTGATTGCTGGGAAAGGAGATTCTTAAAATCTTACTGGTTTCAAAAATTTTCCCTTCCCATATATGTCCAGGTCAGCAAAAGTATCAGAAGTGTTGGGGGGCTTAACTAACAGAACAGTTTTGGGGTTCTTTTCTTCTTCATTCATTTATTCCTTGGTGAAGCATCTATTCTAAGCAGGGCCAGGCCAGGTGAAGACAGTGGAGCTTATAGGACACACAATTTAAGGAGCTGCTCATCTTGGGGTCATCAAAATGCGGAGATGGTGCTCTCAACGATGACTGCCTTCCTGGATTCTACGCCCAGTGAGCCTCACGTGTCTCACACTAGTTCCGGGCCTGCTTTCATGGGTATTAGAGATCCAAAACCATGGTCCCTGATTCTAGCACATTTTCTGCCTGACAAGTCCATGAAAGGTCAGGGGAAGCACCGAGAAGTATCAGGTCTATGTAAAACTCACAGGGAAGGGATGCAAAAAGGAAACCTGATGCTTAAAACCTTCAAATTAAAGTGGAAGGTGCTTGAGAGGTGCAGACATCCAAAAATGGCCTGGAGCTTCTGTCTGATATTTGCACTGCAATTCTCCTGGGCAGTTAATGTTTTTAAAGTAAGAGGTTAGGGCTGGGGCTGTAGCTCAGTGAGCGTGCGTACTCAGCACAAGGCCCTGGGTTCAACCCCAAACTCCTGAAAAAAAAAGGAAGAACAACTTTAGATGCCACACTTTTATCATTATTATTAGTGGTATAATAGGACAAAGAGAATCACACAATAGTAATAATAAACATAGGATGCTGATAATTTTATCTGATACTTGCTCAATGTATAATGATGCATCATTCTATTTAGTCTTTATAGCAGTGCTTGGAAGTAGGCAGCATTATGCTTTCCGACCTACAGAAGAGGAGACTCAAGTCCACAGACACCAAGTTCTTTGCCCGAGGTCTGTGAGCACCGATAGCCAAAGCCAGGAAAATGACAGGCCTGGCCTGAGAGTGACCTGAAAGAGACCTAGCTGCCTGCTACAGACAGTAGACTCCCCACTACTGACAGTGGTCTGTTCTCCACAGACAAGAAGGAAGGGCTGTAAAGATATTTAGGACGGGCCTAAAGTCATCCCGGCACCAGTTCTACCTCCACATCTGTGCTGATTGTCTGTGTAATTCTGACTTCAAACATTTCACTGGGATCCTTCGAGGCTGACCCCAACTCTAAACTCTATATACTTAGCCTGCTCTCCAGATAGCTGCTGATATCACTCCAGTGTCAGCCTGCCTGTGTGTAGGTGAATAAAATTGGATCTGGATGTTGCCTGACACCTAGCAGGATAAGACCCCGGGCCTGTCCGCCATGCTGCCTGGAGGGTCGGTCTAGTTCAGCAGGAGTGGAAGTTTCACTGGTAACATCTCCAAAGCCTAATTCCAAATGAACCATCACACTTTGCTTATTTTTTAAAAAGCCAACCTGAAAGCAAAGCAAACCAAATTTCTTCTAAAAAGAGCTTTCCGAGGCAAGAACTGGGAGAGAAACAGAGCCATTGGCACTCTGAATCCCTCCCTCCCGTTCTCCAGCGCTCACCTCTCACCTTCCCTGTCTCTTTTGCTGCTGCACAACACAGCAACCTGGGAGAGAAAATAGACAGTGGGGATTGCTGTCACCTCCCTGTCACCCTCAGGGACCAGGGAAGTGGTTATGCCCTGCTGGTTCAGCCAGACAGGCCCTGGATTTCTGTTCTTCTATGTTAATTAAAAAGTAGGATCTTAACAGCCAGTTTTGACCAAGAACTCAGTGTCCAATTTTCTCCTAGTCCTGACTGTGAGTAGTCTGATCAATATTAAATCTAATTTACGACGATGGCCCCCGCAAAGCTGGCAAATGTTATGTCAACAGACCGTAATGACTTAGGCTTCCTGAGCACACTTGTTAGTCGAGGCCACACCTGCCTAGACCACTCTCAACAGCTCTGCCTCTGCAGCCCATCTGTGACAGGTGTCCAGAGCTCTCCTGCCTCCTTTTCTTCCACAGAGCTCCCGACCTGTCAGTTCCTGTCGCCTCATTGCCATCTGATGAACTCCAGAAAGAGAAGGAGAACACAATTAATTTTTCTCCCACAACTGATGAACCAAAGAAAGAAATAATTGCTACTCAGTTTCACTAATGGCAAATTTTTATGAAATTTCCATAAAGATAATTCGGAAAGGAGTTTGGGGAGCATTTCTCCACGGGAGGCCCAACTGGTTTGCATTGTTTCATAATGTTTATGTTATTACAATTCCATGTCGTTTGCATTTGCATTCCGTTGTCTCCAGGGCAAGTTCTTGCAACTCATTTGTGAGGCAATGAATACAAGAGTTTTAATGGAACAAGGCTCCTATTTGGGAGTCTTACCTCATGCAGGGGGGATGCAATGCTGTTGACAGGAGGCGCCTGGGTTCCGGGGAGGTTTCCGAAAGCCAGGAGGTAGATGGCCCTCATGTTACCCTCCTGCTTCAAACACTTCTTGGGCTCATGCTGTTTGTCAGAAAAAGTCAAACTCCTCAGCTCTTACTCGCTGGCCCCTCCAGACAGCACCACACTCCCATGCCTGGAAGATTCTTTCCTCTCTTCTCTCCCTGAGTCAGGCCTCCTCATACGTCAAAGTTGAGCCCTCCATGAGTCTTTTCCTCGAGGTACCCGCTGTGGGTCAGATCTTATTATCACTTTGCATTGCCCCCTCGCCAGCATCTCACTTGCTCCTTCTATTTGCAGGTGTAGGTAGGTGATGACTGTCTTCTTCTTTGCTAAGGTGGGAACAGGGGCCTGGAAGCGGGGGCCTTGTCTGAGCTCCCTAGTTCACTTCCTTCCATACGGGAGGACCTGGAAGTCAAGTACAACGCCATAGCAGGAAATCATGTCACTCCTGCTCAAAGAGAAAAGTACAGGATTTTTATTAGTGAAGTAGAGTCGACTGCTGTGACAAAGGAGAATGCAATGACAAACTTAGAACAGAGCTAAGATCATTTCAGTGGACAGGCATCTGGGTTCTTTCTCTCCTCTTCCAATCATTACACCTTTATTGAGCACTGACTATATTCCAGGCCATATAATCATAGTAGTGAATGAAGCAGAATAAATCCCTGCCCTATGGATGGGAATCTTCTAGTGGGAGCCAGGTAATGGAACAATGTGATGAAAGTACAATGTGCCATACAGCAATTACGTGCTGCAGGGAAAATAAAGGAAGATGGGGGTAGGAGGAGTTGGGGGGTGGGTGCTGTGGGAGGTTTAGATAGTTGCTCAAGGGAGCACCTCTCTGGGGTGGCGGGACACGTGTGTGTGTATTGGCGAGCCCTGGGGATGTGTTCTCACCGTGTTTTGTTAGATGAGTTAGTTGTAACATGGACATCACAGAGTCTACTTCCACAGTCTTAGCTGGCATAGTGCAATCGCTTGACGTCTCTTGACTCAGTTAAGGGATAAGATAGGCAGAGAGGAATGGGACCGCTGCAGGTGTCACACAGTGTACCATTTTATTTAATCTTTTTTGTGTAAGTAGGAACACACTCCAAAGCAATGATAAAAGCGATAGTATAGAAGATACACGAGCTAGTAGCATGGTCATTATTCATCAGTTTCAACTGTTATGTACTATAATGTGATCCTATGTGCTATTCTTTGATACAACCAGTGGTACAGATTGGTTTATGCCAGCATCACCACAAACACATGAGTCCCTTGGAGCGGAGCTATGATGTCTCTAGGAGTTTTCTGCTTCTATTAGACACTTATAAGGCCGCTGTTTTATATGTGGTCTATGGTTCACCAAAATGTCACTGTGTAATGCGTGGATGTTTTTGAACAAAGATGTGGGGAAAGTGCAGAGGTGGGCCAGGTGACTATGTGGGGAAAGAGTATCCAGCAGGTACAAAAGCCCTGTGGCCAAAGTGTGTCTGGGTGAACACCAAAGAGTCTGCACGGATGAAGCAGAGAGGGGTTAGAGACATGGTCTGAGGTGAGCTAGAGCTTGTGCAATAGCTCAGGGAAAGGCTCACAGGTCACGAGACACTCTGGTTTCACGCTTGTCCTCCTCACTCCTGACTTCCATCTTGTAGCCCACGGTGGCTGCCTGAGCTACCATTGTCCTAGCCTGTGGCAAAAGAGACAGGAAAGTGATGGGCGTGGACTTTTCCTTCAAGACGCAAGCTGAAGTTGAGCGTATCACTTCCCCCCACATCCCTTCAGACAGACCTAGTCTCACGCTCACGTCTGGCTTCAAGGAAAGCCGGGCCTTGAGGTTTGTTCTCGGTGGCTGAGGATAGAGACAAAGCTCAGAAATTCTGGTGCTTTTGAGTGAAAGGGGACAGGAACAGCTTCGGCCACAAATGCAGTCTTTCAAAAAGAAAACCATGAAATTAGAGATCTGACAATATTGCAAATTAATATTGCCACCATCTTGCAGTGAAAAGGAGCTGCAGTGTAAATCTTTAGCTACAAAAGGCTTTAGTTTTGGCAAATGTGCCGAAAACTCTTTTGTTGTTCTCTTGTGAAAGCTCTGTTTATGACATAATGAACTAAACGAAAAACCTTGTCAGCTCATTCACAAAGAAGAAAGACTCAGGTAGGATTAAGTTTAACTATTTAACTGTTCTCTCATCAGTACCAATTTCCTTTTATATTTTCTGCTATGCAATATAAAAATACACAATTCCCTTGTAAGCTGTTTACTATAGAGTCTGTCTTTATCTACTCAAAGAATCAAGTTTTGTGCAGCATATCTGACTGAGAAAATGATGGAAAGTCTTAAAATAACGTTAGTGCAGAAAAGAGTTGCAGTTGATAAATTAAACTTTTTGTCAAACACTGCAGAAATGAATGAATAAACAATGGACTCACTGGGTTTTTAATTCTTTGGCCATCCAGAGGAAGGCACTGTTGCTTGGTCATGTTATACAAATCACAGTTTAAGTTTTGGCATTTGAGACAGAAACCATTTACAGTGGATTAAAAAAAGTGCTTTGGATTTCTCCAGATCAAAACACCGCTTGGAGTCATGTGTTTTTGATAGCTGATGCTGAATGACTGCATGACCTCTAAGAGGCTGTCTGCCTCCTGAGTGTCAGAATCTCAGAGTGGGAAAGAAGCTTGATGGTAAGGCAGTCAGTTCTTAATTCTTCAGTAGCATCTGGCTTAACGTGAACACTTTGAAAGATGGGCGACTGCATTCGTCCTTTTTCCATTGCTAAGACATGATACCACAGACTGGGTAAGTTACAGAGGAAAGAGGTGTATTTGGGCTCATGGCTGTGAGCTGTATCTGGTAGTGGCCTGCTTGCTGGCAAAGTCCCAAGGAGGTGAAGGGTATGAGGTGGTGAGACAGGGAACATGTGTGTGTACGGGCTTTCTCCGCTGATAAAGCTACCAGTATTTGAATATCCTAATAACTTTATCTATTCCTAATTACCTCCAAAAGGCCAATGTTTAAACATCATAGTTGAATTTCTACCTTCTTATTACTGCACCATGGTTGAGCTCCCCTATAGCGCAGATGACTAGACCTTTTCAGTTTTCGTCACTCGGGGGCATGCCCCCCCTGTCCTCTTCTTCTCTTCTTTGCTTTCTAGCCATAAAGTTCCTCCCTGAAATGTGCTCTCTTTGCAGACCTGAAGCAACAAGGCCAACTGATAATGGACTAGATTTTTCAAAACTGTGAGCCAAAGTTAAACTTTTCTCTTTAAGCTATCTCACATGTAGCATTGCAGTAACCAAAAGCTGATCAACACAAGCCACTTCCCTTTTCTCCTGTTGATCTGATTTCTCCCTCAGTATGGCCACGATGAAGTGAGTTTAACTGCTATCTCAGATGATAGTATTTCTCCTGAAAAAGAGAAGGAAAACCTGGAGTTCAGCCCTCCAAAATCTGTGTTGTGTGACAGTGATCAGAGAACTATAGGGCTTTCAGAGCTCCTTACTTAAGGTAACAGATTAACACGATTGGGTCAGCTCTGAAAATGAAGAAGGGCAATTAGTGACTCAGAGTTTGTCACCCACTTGCTCTCTGTGTTTGGACTAATCACCTAATATTCATAGTTAGTAATTGCTATCAACAATAGACTATTTGGTATTATATTGTGCTCAGACTTACACACATTTTCCCCTAATGCTAGCTCTCTAATGCTAGTGGCAGATGTTACCATTATCTTTGTTGCACGGGGGAAGCTGAAGGACAGAGGAATGAAGTAGCTATCGAAGGGTGATCCCACCCGTGTGACATTACACCTGTGCTCTTGGCCTCACAAAAACTATTGCTCTCAGCACACTTGTAAAACAGCAAACAAACAACAAGGCTGCATAAGGTGGGATGTAGTGTGCATCCCAGAGTTCAATGAGGCAAAGTGAATGATGGTGCAGTGCTCACCACAGGCGAGCAGGAGAAGCCCGGGCAGGAGGTCAGCCAGGGCCACACGGCCAGGATGTGGGAAGCAGCGATGTCATGAAGCTCTGGCAATAGGCCAAAGACAGGAGTGAGACTTGCTCTTTTAAGAAGTCCTAAGTGCTGATGAAATTTTAATACATCCATGATATCACTTAAAATAAAACCAAGAGAAAATATTAAAATTGAAGTGGAAAGAAGTTCAACCAAGTTCCCCTTCTTTCCATGCCCAGAACACCTAGTAGAACCCATGAGACCTGTTAGATATCCAGCACAGATGAGGTGAATTTACTGACTTACGGGAGCCACAGACAGGTGGTGATGGGAGGACATTACTAAGGGGCACAAAGCCAGAGCTTAGTTACTGGAACTGGTGTGCAGGGTGCCCTGTATTGGGTGCGATGTGGGAGGCTGGAGGGACCTGCTTGGTCACAGAGCCCAAAAGTGAGGTTGATTTTACAGACAGCTGGAGCAGCTTTCCCATGGAGCTGTGGAGGGCATAAAAATCTGTAGACAAACAAATCTTTTGGGGTTGGTCCAGAGGGTGCTGAAATTAGCCAGAGGAAGGTCTGATTTTAGTGATTTTTAAGGCAACATAGATTATGAGGTACTCCTTGATTTAAAAGCAGCACTTTATAAAAGAAAGGAATGCTACAGTCCGTGGAGGTGTTGCTTTATAGGCACATCAATAATTCAGCAATGTTAAAACATGAAAAAATGTGTAGTAAATGCTCTTACCCCTATGCTATGGGTCCTGTTGGGCGTAACTCAGAATGGTTAAGGCCCAAACTTAAAGAGGGATGAGGAGAAGCACCTGTATTAAGTACAGTGCAAAAAGAAACCACTGTCCTCTCATCACCCATGCCACTGTCCCACTTCTGTTTCCTGTCAGGTCTCTCTTTTTGGGCAGCTCATGCACTGAGTGGTGGAATTTCCTCTTCCACATCAAGACTCACAGTTGTGGGTCTTGGGTAGGGTCTTAAGACATCACAAACTCGGATTGTGTCAAGATCAGAGATCTTAAGGAGAATGAGGGACCCTCAATTCTGGGATTTATTTAGAAGTAGGGTTCTCTCCTCTGGCTCACCCAGGAGACCGAAGGGCCTAATTATTGTAGTCTCAGTCACTGTAGTTTGCCTATGTTGACAAAATTTAGCTAATTCTTGGAGAGTATGGCAATCTCTTGAATTAAATCCAAGTTTCTCCTAGAGAGTGTAGCTTGCCAAGTGGAAGCCACTGAGACGGATTCTCCATTTCTGAAGAAGCTAAAGAGGAGAAGGAGAGAAAAGAACAGTAGAACAGAAGGCTGAAAAGAGAAAGCCAAGGTTTCCCAAGAAGGCCCCGCATTTATTTTCTCTAGAATCTAAGATAAACATTCTAGTCAGATGGGAAGTTTGTGAGTGGAAATACCATGTGATGACCCTATCTTGTTGCTAAGGTAACTTCAGAGATAGAAAAATTTCAAGCACTTCATAGGGGTGTCCCTCTGAGAATTTAAACTAGAAATAGACAACTTAACCATTAGGATAATACCGTATTACATTTTCATTTCACACGGTTCAATTTTCTTAATAATCAATAGCATAAATTTCAATTATCATGAAATTAGGGTTGGAGTGGGCAGGAAACACATTTCTCTGTGAGAAATGATGAT
>PVJX010049204.1:0-11174 GCA_004027295.1 Dolichotis patagonum
ATGGAGTCTTTAGTTTCCTGATAATCTCTTTGAATCTGCTTCATGAATTCTAGGTTTTTTCTGAATTCTTCATTAAATTTTTCTCTCCTTTTGTGTTCCTCCATTCTTCTGTCTGTGTCTTCTTGAGAGGTGCCCAGCCTTTCTTTTATTAATCTACTTATCTCTTGTTTAATTTGAATTAATATTTCAGTTTTGGTCCTGCTTACGAGGTCCTGAAGATGTCTCTTTATGTCTGCTAATGCTGTGTTTGATGTTGCATTTTTGCTGCCCTCAATCTCTTTTGTATTTACCTCTCCTCGATAAATGTTCTCAGGGTTGGGGGCTGAGGGTTTTTTCTTATTTCTCCCTCTCATCATGTTTTTGGTTCCTTCCATACAAGTGTACACTGTAATGCCCAGACCCTTTTCTTGTTGGTTAAGGCTCCTCTAGACAGCACAGGCTAGGAGCTTTTGCCCTCTTCAATAGGCTATCAGAGATTAAAGTTCAAGCACAGGCAGTGTGCACTGGCTCCTCCCCTATGGGCCAGTCAACCTTTGCAAGCCTTCACTGTGTCAGTGTGTGCTGATCTCAGGGAATTAATTTGTAGTGACTCACTGGGTCCCGGCCAGGGGCGCAGCCCAGTCCAAGCAGATCCCACCAATCCACTCGGCAAGGGGAGCAACCAACTGAAGCCACTTCCTTATGGAGTTAGGGCTCTCCTACCCAAATCCAACATGTCATCCAGTCGGTTTCTCCTTTCCCATGGGAGGGTCTTATTCCTTCCCATCACTCACCGTGTGTTGATACTGGTCTCCGAAAACTGCCGGGCTCCCAGACCTCTGACTTCAGCGCGGCTGTGGTGCAAGTTCATGGTGCCTCTGGTTGGGTCATGTGCAGGGCCGGTCCAGGTGAGCCACACGCAGGGCTGTTCCGCCCTGTGCTCCAGCAGCTCAAGCCAGTTGTTTTGGCGTGGATTGCTTGATCAGGTCTCCAGCAGGGATTCAGGTGGCTCGAGGAGGGCGCTGTGCTTGCTGATCTTAGCTTCTCTTATGGTAGCCCCAGGACCTCATATTTGAGCAGTTTTTTGCACTTTATTTTCTTTGTGGGTTGTGAGAGTCCATCTCCCTCTGTTTGGGTCTCTCCAGGGTGTTTTATTCTGGCATTTGAGCTGTCTCTCTCAGAGAGGGTCCCTCTCCTGCTACCTACTGGGCTGCCATCTTTGGACTTCCTCCCCAAAAATAATTTTGAAATTAAAAATTTTAAAGATAAAAAGTGGTTCAGCTCAGTGGCAGAGTGTGTGCTTAGTATGTGCTTTTTTATTTTATTTTAAAAAAGGGTAAAATTAAATACAACAAAACAGAACAGAACAGTACATAAGAAAATATAAATTTCAAAGCTAGACAACCAGAGATCTTCATTATCTGTCATATTGTCTCTTGTTTTCTTCCAAATGGTTGTCCATATCTTTGCATATGGGGAGCTCATACTAAATACCATAGCCAATTTTTTCACAAGATGTGTAGTTAACTGGCTCCCACTTACTAAGGGGGGGGGAGGGATAGAGGGGACACAGGACAGGGGACAGGATGACATGAGATGTCTGATTCTCAGCCCGTGCACTGGCAGGATCACCCCCCAGAGAGGGGAGGTGTTCCTTGTTCTCCTGGCACCCCAAGTCAACCACACAGTGCGGGTCCCAACGTGCCAGGGTCTCTCTCCTTTGGGCTGCCTTATGTGTGCCACACCCACAGCTGCCCCCCAGAGGGAAGGAGTTCTTTGTTCTCCTGGCACCCCAAGTCAACTGCACAGTGCAGGTCCCAAGGTGCCAGGGTCTCTCTCCTGCAGGCCTCCCCAAAGTCTGCCATACTCACCTGCTATCTCTTTCCAATGAATTGACCATTCCATTTCCATAGTTCTGAAATGGCCACAGACCACAGAAAGAACTCTCTTTAGGCTCCTGTTTGAAACCAGCAGCTACAGCAATCTTCTGGCCTTGCTTCAGGGCCCCTGTTGATTCTATTATTTGGCTCCTGCATATTTAATTGATTCTTTGCCTTTGTCTCCTTTAGACTTAAAGCTATACACCTACCCAAGATAAAAACCAGATGTCTTGTGACTGTGGAGGAGACATATATCTTCCACTGTGGACCAGATCCCAAGAAAAAAGGCTACATTTTGCCCTCAAACCCCACAGGGAGAACTTCTTAACAGAGATAACAACAACAGAGATAAAAATCAAAAGGAAAAATAACAGTCTGATCTTTTAGCAGTGACACTTGGAGCTCTGAGACAGGTAAACTTAGATAAGGCAGAGCTGCCTGAGTCCTACCCAGACCATGCTTCAAGTGCAACAAAAAGGACACTGGGCAAGAGAGTGTCCCAACTCTGGCATTCGTCTGGGACCTTAGCCCTACTGCAATCTGAAGGGCCACTGGAAGAGTGATTGTCCTAGCAGCCAGAGAGTGGGTAAGCCATCCTCTAACTCCTTGCCCTCACAGGAGATTTAATCACTGCCAGATTCATCACTGACTGATCTACTCAGACTTGCTGCTGAAGATTGATGGGGCTCAGGGCCCACAGCTCCCATTAAGATGTCCTTCTCACAACCCCAAGCCCCACTGGAGGTCTCAGGTAAGACCTTCTTTGTACTTGTGGACATAGAGGCCATATATAGTGTTATTCCTGAGTTTTCAGGCCATTATATTAAGTCCTCAGTCTCTATAGTGGGTGTTGATAGCCAGCCTATGCAGCCTTTGCAGGAAGGGCCTATTCCATACATGTTCCAGACTCTCTTCTTTACCCATAACTTCCTAGTAATTCCAACATGTCCCACACCACTTTTATGTAGAGATCATCTTCAAAAGCTTAACTTCTCCTTTACCTTCTCCTTCCCCACAGCTCTAATCCTCCAAACACCCTTGCAGTGCACTGCAAAGCCATCCCCTCCCATCCCTTCTTCTCCGGTTAATCCCATAATTTGAGATACCTCCAATCACCCTGCACTACCCATGCCAAGCCTATTTTAATTTGTCTCAGGGAGCCTTTAATTTTTACTTGTGTTCCACAATATCTCATAGCTCCCAAACATTTACAGGGACTTAAACCTACAATTAAGCGCCTTTTAGACAATGGTTTTCTTAAACCTACCCATTCACCCTATAATAGTCCCATTTTCCTGGTACTCAAGCCTGATGGGTCTTATCATCTAGTATCATCTACCCTAAGCAGGACTTTAGGGTAATCAATAACGCTGTTACCCCAATCCACCCAGTGGTGCCAAACCCTTATGCCATGCTCTCTCATATCCCTCCCTCTACCACTCACTTTACATTCATAGATCTTAAAGTTGCCTTTTTTACCATCCCCCCTAAACTTTGATTGTCAGGATTCCTTTATGTTTATGTAGACTGACCCAGACACTCTTAGGTCTCAACAACTTAGATCTGTCATCTCTATAGTAAAACCTCCTCAGGGACACACACCACCCCCCTTCCTTTCCTATTCATCAATTTTGCAGACACACCCCTGGTCAGGACTAGCAGGTAGGTTTTACATACATGCCCTGCCAAAAAACTCTCAAATATCTTCTCACTTTTGTTTGTTCTTTTTCAGGATGGATAAAAGCCTTTCCCACAACTAGGGAGACTGCTGATGTAGTTACTAAAGTCCTGTTCCATGAAATCATTCCACAGGACTACAACCAAGGTGGAGAAGCCCCTACCTAGTATTTCTGGCAACCCCAACAGTGGTCAAAGTTGCTGGACTGCCATCCTGGTTCCACATCACTCCAGCAAAGTGGTGCCCTCCCAACCCTGAATCTAACCATCCTGAGTGGTCATCTCATCTTCTATCTTCCACTTGTCTCTGTCTCACAAAGGCCTCACAGCCCCCAACTCTCAGGCTAAGTCATGTTCTGTTATCCAATTTGGTTCCTAATTCCTTACATTCTATTGATTATCTTTTTTACAGCCAGACTCTTGACAGTCTTTCCTAAAGACTCCCACATCATGTGTAAGGTCGTCTTTATGTTGTTGTATGTGACAACTGTCTTAATTCTCTCTACCCTCAGCTGTTTAGTCAAACGTGAGATCCCTGAGGGCCTGGGCTCTTATCTCCCTTATAGTGACACAGCCACGGCCCTCCCCACCCCTCTTATTCTTTCCAACTCAACTCCTGGACCAGAGACGAGCCCTACTTACCTACACTTTTAACTTTTATTCTTTAAGATGGGAAAAATAAATATCTCTTATAACTTCACTCCTTCTAACCCCACATTTATTTTTCAGAATTCTACCTCACTGTGGTCCTGATAAAACAGCATATTTAAATCAAAGGCACATTTCCTTCTACCTCCCCTGGGTCTTTAAATATGATAGTGGCCTTTCTCCTCATAGCACCTTGTCTCTTTGTTTTTTCCAGTCTAAGATGTGGGGATTCATCAATGATGAAGCTGTCCTTGCTAAAATACCTGGTACCAGCTTCTACATGGGCATCAATGATCATCCCGTCAACCTTCCTAAACCCCAACATGGCGCCCCCTTTCAGCAGGAAGTAGTAAGAGAGAGACTTCGCCTTTTTCCTAACAATAAAAAGATGGGAATGAAAGGATTTTGCCCTGGAATTAGTTACGTGATATTATGGCAGTGGGAGGTGGAACCAAAAGGATGTTTACCTTGAGGTCACTTCCTCCTTCCCCTATAACAACTTCTTTTTTCCTTTCCCAGTGGCATGAAAAAGGTCCCACTCAGCCCCTTGGGTGTCATCAATGCCTGCCCTAGGCACCACCCTGGTCAGAGGTTATATGTATATCCCATACCCTACATTCTGGTCAGAGGAAGCTAGGCTGCCTATAGACATGGATTCCTCTCCATGTCTTTGGAATAAAGTCTACTTTTATTTTATATCTTTTCTCTTATTGCTCAAAAAAACCTAAAACTTCCTTCTTCTGTCTGGATTTTTTTGGCATGGGAGACAAGATAATGTAATTTCCCATTGTTTTACTGAGGTCTAAGGATTTGGTTTCTTCTCCCCAGGCTAGGCTGAAAGCTGCTGTTGGCTTCTTTCTGCAGCGGGATAATCAGGCAGCCCATGGTAATGGAGCCCGTGCTCTAAATGAGGTCTCACACAGAGCAACGATGATTTTCATGGGCTAATTCGAGATACCTCCATTTATGCTTGACAGGAAAGCATTTTATCCTGTCTATTCAAGATTCTTTTTAACAGCATACCAACTTGGGAATTTTTTCCTCTATCTGGCATTCAGTCAAGCCATTTGAAAATTATACATTTATGCTGAGAGGTTTTGCATTTGTGATTGATGTATGTATTTGCATCTATATATTATATACATGCAGATAAAAGATTTACTTGTGTACAAAACATATGTAAAATACACCACTCCCTCACTTGCATTCCAAGGATTCCCTTCAAATTGGATGCTCCATAAAGGAAATCGCCTTTCAGGAATGCAAGATGCATGAAATGCCTTTCAGACTGAGAGTTCTCAGGACTGAAAAAAGAAGGCAGGCCAGGATAGCTGGGCACAGCTGGAGATTTATGCTGGTAAACACCAATTCAGACCCCTAAAGTGTTGTCAACTGCTTCCCAGACAACCAGCAGGTTTTACAAATGGACCTTATGCACATCTACAAGTGTAATTAATCCATTGTTCAGCGCCATCAGATGCATTTGGATGACTCCTCCACCCCTCCCTAGTGAGCAGGCGTATTAATGGGTGGGTGGGGGGAGTACATTTAAGCTTTTCTTGTTACTCCCTCCAGCACAATTGCTAAAGCATATGAGACTTGCGCATCACACTTAACTTTGCGCTTCCATCAGGAAGAAACAAACTGACCCCTGCATAGTGTTTGGTTTGTCTTCGAGTTTTAACCTCTCTCCCCTGCCTAATCCTTCCCTATGCTCTCCTTTTTCCTGCCTTAAAACCACATAACAAGCCCTCAGTCTCCCTGACCCAACAAAAATTATTCCAATCACAGACCTGAAAATCTTTAAAATAAAATTTATGTGGGATTATTTAACCCCTAGTCCCTAACAAAGAGATCAGAAAGATGTGCCAATGGTTCATTTTTTTAGATTATATTTTTATTCACTATCATGTCTCCACTTTTGGGCCTCAGACATTGTAGACACAATTGCAGTTTTGCAATATTATTTTAATTTGATGGAAATTTTGGGGTTAATTCAGGTGTGTTGAACATTACAATTTGGACCTTTGTTTCATCCAGCAAAACTGAATCAAAGAGATACCCATGCCTAACTGTGCATGTATTTGTCTAGCTAGACTTGTGGAATCATGGGAGACAGATGCCATTTGAAGTCATGTACAGTGTTCCCTCCCTCCACCTCCCTTTTTTCTTTCTTCTTTCTTTTCTTCCCTCCTCTCTCTGTCTTTCTGAAATGGGCATGTTTTATTTTTATAATTGAAACAAAAAGAATTGCCCAGTTAGTAACTTAAAAATTATTTTTCATGAATCTAGGTGGTAGGTGGTTTTGTATAACATCTTTTTTTTTTAAATTGCTTAAATGTTTGATTGATGTGAAAAGTACAGTCTTCTTCTTGGCAGCAGCATTCCCAGAAACCTATGGCTTAATCAGATTTGGAACATATAAATTGAAGATAGTACAAAGAGGAAAAGATTTTATTTTGATTTAATATTTCTTAATATAAGTTCTAGGATGGCTGATCCAAATCTGAGATAAATGCCAAACTGGTGATTGAGCAAAATTCTGTTCTGCCTCAGAGAACTTTGCAAGTCTAGTCTTTTAGTCATGCTCAAGGTTTGTAACTCTGATCAGGTGTGAATTTTGATAACATATTCTTATTTGCTCCTGAGAGTCTATGTAGCTGAACGTACTGTCTAGTCATGCTCATCTTTCTCCTGAGAAATCAATGCACTTTTATTTTCCTTTCTATTAAGAAAATCTGTCTTATAATGCACTCCAAAGCCACTGCCTAATTCTCTTTTGTTTTCATAGCCTGGAAGACTGTCCTGTTAATAACAAGAGTTTATTAATCACTTCAACTGGCAAACTTAAATTTGAGGTGGCCATTCCAATCCTAATTCTTGGTGATCTTATCTTAGTTACTTTTCTCTTGTTAAGGAGACAAGATACTTGACACCCCAAGTTAAAGAGGGAAACGTTTATTTAGCTCAGTTTATAGAGATTTCACTTCATGATCAGTTGGTTCCGAGGCAGGATGGCTTGGCAGAGGGGCAATGCAAAAGATAACCAGTTCATGGTGAGCAGAAGACAGCAAAAGCAAGCAAGGAAGGAAGAAGACAAGTCTCTTTCTGTCCCTAATATTATATCCAGGCTATGGGGACTAGGGTGGTGCCAAACCAATCTGTGATTTAATTTTATCCACCCTTAATCCTAACACCATTAATAGCAATGCACCATGAATCAGTCACACACTTTAGGTTCAGCCACCTCTGAAAAAGCTCCATCTATGAGTGGATGAGGCATTAAGGGAGACATCTAAACACAGGCCATAATACACTCTATCACTTGGTAGCTGGGCTTTGAAATTTAGTTGCTTAGATGGCTGTTGATAGACACTGTGAATTGATTCTTCAGGAATTATCATACTACATTTTGGGTGTGAGAGAGGGGGTTGGAGTGTTCAGTGGAGCCCTAGGTGTGGTTCTCCAGCATAGCCCATTCTGTGGGACACGCTTTTCTTTGACTGTCGACCAGGGATATTTTACAGAACAAGTTTCAAAGTTAAAGGATAGAAAACTGTTAGTATTACAATTTTTTTGTCTGTAGCAATGTAAATGAATTTCTTCTGGTAGAGATACAGTTGACTTTTTCTGTGGAAAACAACCACAAACTTTATTTTTTATTGGCTAATAGGACAGCTAGCAGCTTTCTACTTATTAGTAAATTCATTCAGCATACTGACCTTGTATCTTGCTCTTTACATTTTTGTGTAAGTCAATGTCTTACTTTTCCTCATTTATTAATGAATTAAATACATTCTTTGACATATGTTGCTTTCACAAAAATGTGATAATCCTAGTCTTGGAAAATGGTACTTTGTCACTTCATGAACTCAGGGTAATATAGTCCTTGTTTTTCAATTGATCTCTTATGTCCCCATGTATGTCAAAGACAAGAAAAAAATATCTTCTTTAAGAGCTTTTTCCTTCTGCATTAGAGTTATCCAGAGAAACACAACTAAAAAGCATATAGATAGAGAAATGTATCAGATATTTATTAGGAGGTATCAGCTCATGGGCTTATAAAGGTGAAGTTGTATTAATTGACCTTCATTGACCTTCAAGTGCTGGAGACCTATGAGAGTAGCCAGTGTAAGCTCCAGTCTGACCCTGAAGATCTGAGAACCAGGAGCACAAATATCCAAGGGCAGAAGAAGGTGGGTATGCTAGCTTAGTTAGAGAGTAAAATTGCCTTTTCTCTACTGTTTGTGGCCCTCGGCAGATTGGGTGATACCTGGTCCCATGGTGAAGGCACATCATCTTCACTCAGTGTACTGGTTCAGATTAAATCTCTTTTGGGAAATGCCCTCCCATACACACTTATAAATAATTTGTTACCTGCTACTTGGGCATCCCTTAGCTCAATCAAGTCAACCTATAGAATTAACCATCACACTTTCCCCACCCTTAAAATGACTCCCATAAGGCCGTTGAGCTTAAGCTCAGCAGGCCAAGATTGTTCCCACTGGTTGACCAGAGATGTCCAGCCTGGTCCTATGCACTTTTGTGTCACTGCACACTTGCAGCTGCATGAGCAGCTCAGGTTCTGGATACACAGCTCTACAGGAGGTTGGTATAACTCCGCCAAGCCTGCCAGGGCAAGTGCAGTGAGTTTCCTACTTCTGGCATCTGCTCTGACAATTCACAAAAGGACTTAATCCATCATTCTGTGTTTCATTAACTTAGAATTACATTTTCTTTCCCTTTCTAATAACCATCAAGGAATATAGTAACTTTTATTTTACTTTTTTCAAAAGCAATTTTATTGCCTTTTCCTGGATAATTGAAGCTATTGTCTTATAATTGTATTTCTAAAGAGTGACAATGACCCTACTAATTTCAAGGTGATTTTTCTATTAGGCTAACAGTGAAATTGTTGCTCCTCCACTACTAAAATAGGAAAATAAAAATTAAAAAAAAACCCTCAAAAATTTAAATTTTATAGGGAATTTCTATTCTGGAGCACATCCTGTTAAATGATTTTATGTGACTGTCAATCTGAGATTCCGTTTTATCCATAGACAATGAAATAAACAAGTAACTTACAGTGACTCGGATTAATCCCAAAGCATTATGTGAACCTAGGAATCATCCCTCAGCCCACTCCTTGCATTTGTGACTTCAGAACAAGATAGAAATTTCCATGGATTCACTGAAGGGTTCTGTCCCCAAATAGAGAATCCATGCTTTTGTAGGGTGGAACAACCTCTTTCATGCACAGATGAGGAAACTGAGGCTCAGAGGATCTATGACTCATTCTTCCAGTGTATCAGAGGGAGAGCCTGTATACCTGATAATCTTAGGTGGCAGCCTCAAGACAATTCTTTCTGCTTATGAGTCTGTGTTTTCCAGTTATATTTTCTCAAATGTGCAGCTTTATTAGAAGTCACCATCTGGGAAGGAGAATTGCCTCAGTCAGTTTTTGATAGGAAATGTAATGGGTTAGATCTAGAACAGTGGTGGGAAACCTATGGCACATGTTTTTCTTTTAAGGCAAAAGATGTTATTGAATGAGTTATTCTTTCTAAACTAAAACCTTGGTATTCACATTTAATTGCAGTGTTGGCACTTTACCATAAATAAGTGGATTTTGGGTTAGAGTTTAGGCATTTGTCTCTCAAACAGTCACTATCATTGATTTAGAATATCTCCCAAAGGCTCATGTGTTCATAGGCAACACTTTTGGAAGACGATTACTAGATTTTGGTGACATGATACTCATTGATGGATTAATCCAGTGAAGAGGTCAGTGCTGAATGCATTGTCAGTAGGTACAGTCTGGTTGGAAGGGTGGTTCACAGTGGGGCATGACCTGCAAGGGCATATTTCCCTCCCTGGGTCCTCCCTTCACTCTCTACTTCCTGGGCATAATGACATGAGCAGCTTTTCATTAACCATGGTCCTCTGCCATGCCATTTTTGCCTTGCTGTGAGTCCACTATAGACTGAAACTGTGAACTAAACTAAACCTCTCTTCTAAGTTAAGAATGTTGGAAATTTTGCGCCAATTATAGGAAAGTAACTAAGACAGGAAGCCTCAGTTATCTCCAGAAATGAGTTTCCAGTTTTCCACAAGTACAAATAGTAATGGGTATCAATTCTAAAACAGGGGAAATTGTGCAGAAACCAAGGATGGCTTCAGAGAATTACTATCAGAACTGTGTGGAGCTCAGCACAACCAGCTGCCACATGCACACATAGAACTGTGATGTGATAATGATCCTCATTGCATCTGATCATTTATACATGCCAGGGCATTAGGTGGAATAAATATAACTCAACAACTGCTTGCAACTGATGGCTATACTGTGACAATTAGTATAAGTACAGCTACCAATTACTTGTGTTTCTTGCACCTGCTCAATTAGAAACCCTTTAAACACAGACAGTACAAATTACTGCAAGAACAGAATAACACAAAGGAAAATTGAAGACTTTTCTTTTGTTTTTATTTAAAAGAGAATAAAACAAAAGGGGGCAGTACAGAGCAGATCAGAACAGGACAACATAGGCAACACAGTACTTTACATTAAGTCACCTGGACATCAACAGTATCTAACACCATATCTCTTGCTCTGCTATAGTTGAGCATAGTTTCAATTACAATAATATCAAACATAACACAATAGAATAAAGCCATGCATACAGTGAAAGAATTACAAGGCTTTCTGAACCGAATAACAGAAAATGATCAATGGGTATTATAATATCTCATTTTTGATAAAAAAGAAAAAAAATTTCTTTGAACTATCCCACATATTCAAATTCCAATAAGACAAAATGTGGTAGATAGAACCAATGGTAATAGAACAAAAAAAGCATGGTAGGACTTCTAAGAAGGATAATATTAAATCAGCAATAGCTGTCATAATGTTTTCTTCAAAACAGCTGTTCATATCATCACGTATGATATAGTCAAACAAAACAGGATAACACCATTCCAACTGATGAT
>PVJX010049205.1:0-11173 GCA_004027295.1 Dolichotis patagonum
CTTAAATTTATAAAGTATTTCTAAGAAAATTCACCTTTTAAGCTAATTTTTCTTTATTCCATAGATACTATGCTTGGCAGAGCAGATTAAGTTCACTGAAGATGTAGAAAATGCTATCAGAGATCATAGTCTTCATCAGATTGAAACACAGTTGGTGAATAAATTGGAATACTACACCAACATTGATACAAGTTCTGAGGATTCTGCGAATACTGGTATGGAAAAGTGTTCCTTTTTTTTTTCTTTTTTTTGCCTGATTTTGGGTTATTCAAATTTTTTAACCTGGATTGTGTATCCATCCTTCTATATATCCATTCATTTGGTGGTTACTCTGTGATATACTATATTTTTAAAATTTTTATATTGTACTTAGATTCAACAAATGTACTTCTTTAAATAGAATGTAGAAACTACCCAATATAGATATCTTTAGCCTTCCCTTTTTTTGTTGTATCAACAAGATATAATCATCTATATACACTGAAATATCTGTGAAATTGTTTTATTTTTTGCTTTTAACCTCAAAAAATATTTTTAAAAGATTCAAGAGAAAAATAATCTATTGTATATGCTGATATGTTTACCATTTCTGTTGCCCTTCTTCATTCCTGGATATTCTGATTTCTGTTATCATTTTCCTTCTGTCTAAAGAATGTCCTTCACTGATTCTTTTACATGTTGTGATAAAAAATATGGATAAATGTTTATATTTGAAAAAATGTTTTTGCAATAAAAGACACATGGCCACTAATCCCTTTCAAAAATACTCCCCTCACACTGAGCGCGTGTGTCCTGCCCCCCTTGCCGTCTCGTCAGCCAGTGCTGGAGGTCCCCTTTAGTGAAAACTTTATCTTTGGTTGTGCTGTCTCGGGTGCCTCAGTACCCTTGATCTATTCAGGATAACCCTTTCATGGTCATTTCACTTTGGGAAAGAGCCACAAGTGGTTCTAGACCTGGTGAACGGTGAGGAAGGACACTTCCAATGTTTCCAGGAGCCTGCCTTCCTGCTGGGTGTTACTTAGGCAGCAACATCCACTGTATTCTTTATTATACCTCGTAAAGATGTAAAAGAGGATTGTAAAAGAACTGCTTTAGAAAGTGTCAAGAATGATGGCGAAGTATGTTTGAAGTCAGGGCATTAATGGCAATATCCCTTCTACGCTAATAAATTTTTAAAATTTAAATCTTCACTATGTATCTTGATCATCCCTTGTAGAGTAGGCTTACTGGCTCTGGATTCACACTGATTTCTTCCATCCGAAAACATCTTTGTTTCACCTTTATTTCTGAATATTTTATTTTACTGGCTATTGTGGGTTGACAGTTCTTTCAGCATTTTAAAATGTTCTGCTTTCTTTTGCTTGTTGTGTTTTCTGATCAGGAATCTATATTTTTCTATAAGCAATATGTTATTTTTTCTGGTAGCAGTCAAGACTTAATCTTTCCTTTAGTTTTCAGTAATTTGAATACAATGTGTCTGGCCATAATTTTTTTGCATTTATCCTGAGATTCTCTGAATTTGAATCTGTAGCTTTATGTTTTTTACAAAAAACTGGGAAGTTTTCAGCCATTATGCATATATTCTCAGTATCATATGCTTTCTTTTATTCTGAGTTTCTCATGTGTGAGTATTAGACCATTAGGCATTAGCCTGTGGGTCTCTGAGGCTATTTTTTATAACAGTATTTTTTTTCAGTTTGAGAAATTTCTACTGGTTTATTTCTTTAGTTTTTCCCTTTTAATGTTGAGTGTATCCAGTGATATTTTAAGAATTCTGTTTTTGTATTTTTTAAGTTTTAAAATTTCCATTTTGTTCATGTTTTTTATTTCATTGCTGATATTTTTTTTTTTTGCATTTGTTTCAAGAGCATTTATTTTTGAGTGTTCACTTAGTTATTTCTTGGATTACTTTTATAATGGTGCTTTAAGAAGTACTTTAGAGATAATTCCAACATCTATGTCATCTTTTGCTCTGATAACTGCTAGTTGGCTTTTCTTAGATAAATTCAGGTTATTTTGTGCTTTGCATGTTGGATAATTTTGGTTTGTATTCTGAACATTTTGAATGTTATGTTATGAGATCCTCTGGAGAATATTGTATTTTTTATTTTTTAAACAATTATTCTATTGGGTCAGATCACAGGTTCTGTGGGTCATGGCTTCAAAAAGAAAAAAAAAACACAAAAGAGGCCAAAAAACAGCAACTACAACGTCTTTTTTCTTATTGTAGAGACAAAATACCTGATACCCAAAGTTAGGGAAGGAAAGGTTTATTTAGCTTACAGTTTTTTGGAGGTTTCAGTCCATACTCAGCTGGCTCCGAGGCAAGGTGGCACAGCTGAGGGGCAGCTGTTCATGGTGGCTGCAAGTGGCAAGAGCAAAAGGTCAAAATGGGGGAACAGCATGCCTCCTTTCCTCCTTTATATTGTATGCCAGCTACCCACCCCTGGGTGGGTACAGTACTCTCACTGCTAATTCCAGCACTAGACAATGAACCAATCACAAATGCTAGACTCACCTGCCTCCATGACTGCATAAGGCTTGGGGGCCCATCCAAACACAAGCCATAACAAGCAGAAAACCCCAAACAATAACAATATAGGCTTTCAAAACAAGATGATAGGATTTAACAATGGTTGTTATATTGCATATTGTTATCTTCTAAAGAGTTGCTTAGATTACTGAATATAGACATGCAAAATTGATCAAACCATATGAGTATTAACTATTCTTTTCCATGAACTAATAGAATTAGTAGTGTAATTATCTTAGCTATCATATATACACACAGACATGTATATCATGTATATACACATGCATACAAATTTATGTCTTTTTCCCTTTTTTTCTCCTTTCCCCAATTTTTGTATTTTTGTATTATTATTTGAATCTATCCCATACCTGTGTCACATAGTGGGCAGTTTTCAAAGCTTTTGAATTATTATTAAAATGTGATCTATTCATGTGTAGCTTAGAGGTGAGCACAGGAAATAATAAATAATTTTATGTGATAGTGTTCTGATTTCTTCCTTCTCCACGATCTTGCCTTGTTTCTGGTTGTCTCTTCCGTCTTGGTCTTTAGACTAGGAAGTTAGGCTTTCAAGTTCTTTATTACCTTGTGCCTTTTTTGTGACTGCCTACATGTACTGGACCAATTGATATGCACTTAACCAGAGAGAGAAAAAGCAGTTGGGATTTGCCCTACTCTCTTGGGGTCACAGTTTTAGAGGAAGTTTCTCTTCTGTCAGGGTTAAGAAACTTTTGGATCCCCGTCGCTAATGCATTGTTTACCTGTGTCTCATGCCTAAGTGTTTCAGGCCCTCTCCTGGTACTCTTTGTTTATGTCAGTCTGAGTTTTTCACTATATTGGGTATAGAAATGGGAATACCAAAGGAGTGCAAATAAAGATTGCCATTAGTTTTGTGATATTCCTGATTTTGATCTTTTCCTAATATGCCTACCTTTTTTTTTTTTTTACTTTTCAGAGACTTAAAATAGCAGATCGATATATGTCTAGTTGTTTAACCTACATTTACATGTGAAAACAAAGTAGACTGTGCTTACTTGCTTGAATAAGAAACCAGAGCTCTTTTTTTATTGAAATTTGATGACCTGATTTTTTTTATACTTTTTATTATTTCTTGCTGACATTTTTTGGCTTATACAATTTATATTACTGTACTAGTCAAATGTATTGTGGTAGTACCATTTAAATTTATTCAGAAATCACTGTGTACATACTAAGTCACTGGCTAATGTGTTTTCCTGTTATGTTTGTGTGTAGAAGTAGGCATTCTGGAGCTTAAGCTTAAAGCACTAATTCTTGACATTATTCATAATATTGATGTGGTGAAGCAGTTAAACCATGTTCAAGTTCATACAACTGATGACTGGACTTGGAAAAAGCAAGTTAGATTTTATATGAAAAGTGATCACACATGTTATGTTCAAATGGTGGATTCTGAACTTCAATACACCTATGAATATCAGGTATGACTTGTGGCAGAAATGGTTTATTTTTCTAAATAGAAATTATGCAAAGGAAATTTACTATTGGAAGTAATATTTTTATTTCTATTGTAGTTTTCAATAATTTTTGTATTATTGTTTTCTTTTCTTACAAGCATTTAAAAGGTGGTATATGAGATAACATAAAATACAATTCTTACAAAAATTTGAAATATTGCTAGGCTTGTACTGAAGTCTATAAAATGTTTCACTGGTGATATCATGTACAGTTCGACTCTTCCAAAAAGGAAATATATTTTGACACCCAAATCTGTGTACCTAAATTGAGGAAAAAAGTCTTACAAATAACAGCTGAAAGTACAATCTGTTTTCTCTACAATTCAGTAAAATTTTTGATTGAGAAGTTACTACTTTTATGAAAAAAAATTGAATTAATTATACTTTGAGCTCTCAGTGTAGTTCTGATTCTTGTTGATCAAGAGTCCAAGAAATAATTTACATACATTTAAAAATATGAAGTGGAAATGTTTATCATACAATCTATTTTTAGATTTGTTTGTCTTAAAAGTAATCTTTTTGCCATTGTCAAGGACTTAAGAGATTATTTGGAAACCTAACACTATGATAATTGAGACTAGAATGAAAAGATGCCTAAAAAGTAACTAAGGTTGATCCTAGTTTGTGCTATGGAATGTTTACTTCACTAAGAAAAATTTTGAATGTTTTCTGTGCTAAAAAATGTTTAACCTGTTTGTGGTATGTTTTAGCTTTTATGTCGAATCTCCTCCCATAGAAATATTTGTGAATGTCAGCAGAATGTGAATGCCTTGACATGCTTCCCTCGGTAGGGTAATGCTCCTAAGCTGGTCTACACTCCACTGACGGATAAGTGCTACCTGACGCTCACGCAAGCCATGAGGATGGGGCTTGGAGGAAACCCGTATGGACCTGCTGGAACTGGGAAAACTGAATCAGTAAAAGCATTAGGTGGACTTCTTGGAAGACAAGTTCTAGTTTTTAACTGTGATGAGGTAGAATAAAGAATTATTAAAATGCATGATAGTGTATTAGATATGTTTAGATTCATTTTCATTTACTTATTTAGGAAGTATTTTGTTTCCTACTTTTAAAGTGCTTTTCAGCAAGGAGAATATTAAATGGTAGGAAAAAAGTCTTTGTTTCCCAGTACCACCTCCAGCACACCAGCTTTCCTCCCCTCCCATAGCAGAAAAGTCTTAAGTTCATTTAAAATGCTGTTTTCACAACATTTTATATAAGATTTATATTTCAACTTAAGGAATATCTGAAACAAAGTCTCATACTTAATTCTATGTAATTTGCAGAACATTTTTCCCATGCAGTATTTTATTCCTTGAAACCACTCTGAAGTTTGAAAGTGACTACTTAATCCCTATTTTAATTTTAATTATTAATTATTTATTTATTTATTTTTGAGGTGGAGTCTTGCTGTGTAGTGCAGGCTGGCCTTGAATTTGCTTCTGTTTCCCAGGCTGGCCTAGAACTCACAGCAACCCTTCTGCCTCAGCCTCCTGACTGTTGGAATGATAGGCATGTGCTACTGCGCTTGGCTAATCCCTATTTTAAAAGAAGCAAAGGAGACATAGATAGGTGAAATGATTATCAGTGAATGATATGAAATATTAAATTATTAGGTATTTCAATTAATTTTAACAAACATTTTCATTATCATTTTTAAGGGCATCGATGTGAAGTCAATGGGGCGAATATTTGTTGGTTTGGTAAAGTGTGGGGCCTGGGGTTGTTTCGATGAATTCAACAGACTGGAAGAATCTGTTCTGTCAGCAGTGTCCATGCAGATCCAGACAATTCAAGATGCTCTGAAGAATCACAGAACTGTGTGTGAACTGCTTGGCAAGGAGGTAAAGAATACATTGGAAATTTAAAGAACTGGAATATTTTGTAAGACTTGGCATTAGTTATACTTAACAATTATTTTGTCTCTATTTCTCATCTACTCTTGGTTCTAATCTGTGACCAGTATGCTAAGCTTTTTATCTGTAAATATCTCTTGAGTTTTACTGTTCTTTTTAGTCCCACTTTCACCATTGATCTTTAAACTAAACTTCAATGTGGACTGTATATATTTTGTTGTTTGTGTGGTCATGATGCATACCATTTTAGTGTACTGTCTCTAATACTACAATCTTTTGATGTAGGTACTTTTTTCTACTTTACAGATGAAGAAATCAGAACTTAATAGTGCTTAGTAGTAGAGCTGGGATTTGAATCTAAGTCTGTCTACTTCTGAAGCACATGTTTTAACTACTGTTGTATATGAATGTTAAAACAATAAGCACTCGGCTATTCTTTTCATCATTTCCCTGTAGATGTTCCTTCATGGCATAGAATGTAAACTTACTTGTATAGCAGATGTAAACATCTTCAAAACATACACAATGCTGAGCTCACCAGAAGTCATAAGAACTGTGACATTACCCGGTTATCCATAGTAACCTTTTCGCAACACGTATTTGTCTGGGTATGCCAAGAAAGTAAGACCAGGCCTACGTTGTTAATGTGTTATTTACATGGTGCTTAAATTCTTCACAAATTTAAGAGAAAAAAAGATTACCTCTCTACTGTCAAAAATTACCTTCTTCCACATTTATTTCTTTCTTCCTCACAATACTAATCTTGCCATCTGTATTTTGGGAATCTATTTTTCAGAGACCTTTTAGTTTCCTCCTGTGTTAGAGCTTCAGTCTTCCCTCTTCTACTGATGCCTTATTGGCCTTCAAGTGTAGTCAGTGTTTTCTATCTTAATGATACTTAAAGCACAAACAAATCTTTCCTGAATTCATCTTCCCTCATAACACCTGCCTTTCTTTTTTTTTTCTTTTGTAGACAGATTTCTTGGCTTTGTTACTGTAAGTGTTTTTGCTTAGCAATTGTTCCTGTGTTGTTTACATGTTGTAATTTAACTTCTAATTTTAGTTGCATTGAAAATGCTACTGCCAGCTGCTTCCAGAACATTCTACTTACTCTTCATGCCCTAACCTTTATCCTGCTGGGATTGCTTCTGTGTAATACCAGATAGGCTATGTGTGTGTTTCAGAAAAGCACAGGCCATTATTAACTTTAGTTCAGAGTTGTCTGTGTGTACTAGTGCAAAGAAGGCTTTTATTAAATACAAGTTGAATGAGTGAGTAGCATTTAAATTAGTTACCTTGTCTTAAACTTTCAGCTTTAGGCACTTGAGGGAAGAGCCTGTATAAAACAGTGCATTTCTAAGGAGTTTATTTTATGTTTAGTAAGGAGATGGCTGGCATATTGGAGGTTGCTTTTTGCTAAGATGTAAGACTTCTATAGAGAAATGTTACAAAATTTCGCTTGGCAATATGTACATTTATAATTTCAAATTTCTGATGCCTATATTCTATATTAATATTTCAGGTAGTTTTGGATTCTAATTCTGGAATTTTTATCACTATGAATCCTGCTGGAAAAGGTTATGGAGGAAGACAAAAACTGCCTGATAATCTTAAACAGCTTTTTAGGCCAGTAGCTATGTCTCATCCAGACAATGAGCTTATTGCAGAAGTTATTCTCTATTCAGAAGGATTTAAGGATGCTAAAGTACTGGGCAGAAAATTGGTAGCTATTTTCAACCTATCTAGGTGAGTTTTCTTCTTTAAATATTTTTATACCTTGTATTACTGATGAATATTTATGGTTACTAGCTTTTTTTTTTTTTTTTGCTGGGGGTTGAATCTTGGACCTTCACAGTGAGCTATATTCCTACCCTTTTTTTAAAAAATTTAAGATAGGGTCTTACTAACATTGTCAGTTGCCTAGGGTAGGCAGAAACTTATGATCTTTATTCTTCAGCCTCCCAGAATACTGGGATTACAAGTATTTACCACCATACCGGATGGAAAAATTTACTTTTTTTGTTGTTTGTTTCAGACGAGTTCTTACTGTTTAGCTGAGGCTGGCTTTGAACTCATGGTGATCTTCCTTCCTCAGCCTCCAAGTACTGGGATTTTAAATGTGTACCACTGTGCCTGGCCTGGAAGATTGTACTTTGAAGAATAAAAATATGTGGCTCCAAACTACTCATTTTTTCTGAAAACTTAGTTGATATTTTTTCTTCAAATATTTATATTGGAACACTAGCTAAATGATTATTAATGAACTAATTTACCACCTGACCACTCAAAATCTGATCTTTGAAGAGAATCTTTCACATTTTTTACTTAGGTTTTAGTAAAGGTTGACCCTTAGCTTCTTTGGCACAACCTAAAATTCTGTTTTATATCACTTAAAGAGATAGTAGGGAATATGACAGTGCCAGAGATGGAGAGCAAGAAGGGTTGATTAAATTCTTTAAGAATAAAAGTAACAGGTTGTTGTCATTCAGTATTCTTATTAAGATAGCCAGTTTATGAAAGGTTAATCCTAATCTTTGAGGATGATCTGCTTTCAATAGTTTGCTTGAGTGATCATTTTTTTTTGGGATTGGCTTCTTACATAAATAAAAGGAATATCAGTCTTCATTTCTGTCTGTTGGTAGTTTTGTAATTCTTTGGCTGCAATGAAAAGATTTCTTACAGCTGTCTTTTCACTTCTTTCAGGGAACTTTTGACACCTCAGCAACATTATGATTGGGGTTTAAGAGCTTTGAAGACAGTTCTAAGAGGAAGTGGAAATCTTCTTAGACAGTTAAAGAAAAGTGGTGCTGAACAGAATGGTATGATTGATTATTCAATTATAGTAGCTGATTTTTAAAAACAAGCTTTAGTTTGGAATAGTTTTATATTTACAGAAAAGTTACAGGTTCAGTGTAGATGTTTTCCATATACTCTGCCCCCAGTTTTGCCTAATGTTAAAATCTTACCTTATGAGAGTACATTTGTTACAACTAATTGAATAATTTTTGTATGTTTTTTATTAACTACATTTTTTACTTTGGTTTTTAATCTGATGCCCTATAATTTGTTTGCGGTGAGGGTGCTGGAGATTGAAACCTGACCATGCAGTCTATGCCTAGTTATAGCCTCAGTCCCTTTTATAAGAACTTTGACATGTATACTAAATATTGAGTAGTTGTTATCGCTAAAGAAATAGTGTAATCTACTTGCACTTAAAGTGTAACATCCATCAGAATCACCTGGTAGCTTGTTAAACGGGAGTTTGTTGGGCCTCACTATCCAAGTTCCTGGTAAAGGAGGTATGGCATACAGCCCACGTGTCTAGTCTTGATAAGAACAGAAACTTTAGAAACACGTGAAAGTTTTTCTCTTTCAAAAGACAGTATTCCACGATTAATTTGGATTATGAATCTTTGGAAAGAATATGATGGTGGAAGGCTCTATTTATCACTTTGTATTAATGAGTGTATATTAACCACATGACAGTCACTGCCTGTGTTTTCTTTTATCACTTGGTAAGTTAGTATTTGCCAGTCTCTCCACTATAAAGTCATATTTTCCCTGTTCCCTACATAATGTTTTGGAGCATGTTAAAAAATCTGGCATACTTGGGTTGGGGATATAGCTCAACAGCATAAGCGCCTGCCTGACAAGAGCAAGGTCCTCAGTTCGATTCCTGGTACAAAACAAAAACAAAAACAAAAACAAAAAATCCAAAAACCAAAACCAGAAAAAAATTCCCCAAAACTAGTGTACTCTAAAAGGAGGCAAGTATTAAGCTGTATCCCTTAGAAGTGTAATAGCTGCATTATTATTTGAAATGGTTCAGTAAAGATTTGTCTTAAGTGATAATGGTTATCATTTTTATATGTGTTATTTATCAGTAAAGAATCATGTATATTCCTATTATACTTCACACATGTAAAATAATTGATTTGCCACTCAGTATAAATGATTTCCCTTTGTCAACAGATGTATATGTAATGAAAGGTTGAATTTTCAGCCTCTTCAAGCATCTATGAAAAACTAAGGTTAAGATGTTGTAAAAGAACAACATAACAAAAAGGACTACATGAAATTACCTGTTTGGAATTTTTAAAAAGTCAAGTACATATATATATATATATATATATATATATATATATATATATATATATAATAAAAGGAAACTATGTTAGTGCTCTTGACATATGCAAAGGTAGAAATAACTGTTTTGTGAAGTACTTAAATAACTATTTTCCAGTTGTCTTTGGTGATTTTTTTAAAATGATTTTATTTAAAGAGAAAAAAACAAAACAGAATAAAGGGTAGCGACAATACAGCATTCCAAGGAAACAAGGAAAAAAAAAACAACAAAGAAAAACCTAAGAAATTACTACTTGAAAAATTACATACTGACTTCTTGGAAATAGTTGTTCAAATTACAAAGTTAAAACATATAAAGTAGACATTCAAACAGTGTGACTGTTAACAGCTCTGCTCCACGTTTTGACAAAAACAGCAATATGGTCATCCATCTTACCCACTCAAATATATATGCAATTATATCAAAAGGGTAAAATTAAACACAACAAAACAGAGCAAAGCGGATCACAAGAAAGCAATGTAAGAGACAAAAATTTCAAAACTAGACAATCGGAGATATTCACTCTCTATCATATTGACTTGTTTTCTTCCAAATAGTTGTCCATATTGTCACATATAGGGAATTCACATGAAACAACCTAGTATGGAATTGATCTGAGCAGGACGAGGAGGGCATTACAGGTCTTCAAGACCAGACATTAGGGAAGCCAGGAATGGCTGTCATAGTGTCTCATTCTCCTCAAAACAGCTGTCCATACCTTCATGTGTGTTGAACTTAAAACAAGGCAAAGCAAGCTGAGATCACTTTGAACAAAAAGTGATAGTTTTGCTAGACTTCACATCATGACATTATGGAGTCAGCACTGGGTATTGTAGTGTCTCTTTGTCTTCAAAGTAGTTGTTTATTTCAACATGTGTTATATAGTTGGTTCTCATAAGCTGTTTATAAGCTCTACACATGCATGAGTCTGTACATGTATATATATCATTTCTGTATTAGCAGGATAAACAAAACAAAGCAAGATAAAACAAAACAATTCCTAGAAAAGCATGAGGCAGAAAAGTCACATAAAACCGCAATACAAGGTGATCTACAATGGTTACCATGGTGTCTCAGCAGTATATAACAACATTAATAAAAACAAAGCATTAGAGACATTATAAGACTTCAAAAGCAAGTAATAATCAAACCAGAGTGGGTATCT
>PVJX010049206.1:0-11175 GCA_004027295.1 Dolichotis patagonum
TTTCTGGGAGACTTCTGGGGGTGAAGAGGGGGAGACCCTATTTCAAAGTCAAAAATAATAAGAGGACTGGGGATGTGGGTCAGTGTAGAGGCCTGGGGTTCATTCCTGTCAGAGAGAGAGGGAGAGAGAGGCAGAGAAGAGAGTGAGGAAGGAAGGGAAAGAAAAGGAAAGGGAAGGGAAGGGAAAGGAAGGGGAAGGAGAGAGAGTGAGCACATTGAACCAGACATTTATATATATACACTAACTGGAAAAGGATTAGTACTCACAACAAATGCAACTGCTAGAACTTAATTTTAAAAAGTATAAGCCACAAGACCCTGGGTTTGATCCCGAGCACTGCGAAAATAAACTGAATAGAAAATAAGCAAGGGTCACAAACCAATTTGAAGAAATAACTTTAAAAAAAGAGAATTGTAATGTGTTACGGACATGTACCAATCCCCTACAGTGACTGTAGTCATTATGTACTCCAAACATGTACTAATAAAAGTAAAAAACTAAAATAAAAAAGAAATAACAGCATGAGACGTTTTGTGATGTAAAGGGAATCCATAATCATATTTACGTGTGTGCACTACTCTGCCATGTACACGTCCCTGGAATGCCTGTAAATGAGCTGCTTATTCTGTAGTGACCCCTTCAGTCTTCCCGTGCACGCTGTGGCCACTCACTAATTCTCCTCTCTCTCCTGGGCCTCCTGGGACCAACCAAACTGCTTTGGGCTGATGGTGTGTCCTGATAAGGCTTTTGCCAAACTCTACTATACTGCCTTACCAGGGTCCCCCCATGCCAGTTTAATCCCTTCTCTCTTTACCCACCTTTTTCATACTGTCAGACTAAATGTGCATTTAGCCTCGGTCATAGAGTGGGTGATTGAGAACGTGTCCACCGGGTGCAGGGCTGGTTGCATGTGGAGCCCGGAAGCAGAAGGAGGGTGCAGACAGCCGGCGAGGCCTCTCCTGGGGAGGGGATGGCAGCTGCAGATTCTGTCTCAGTGGGCCGGGGGTGTCTGAGGCAAACCCCAGAGCTTGTCTGATCTTAGAAAGCCATCAACACTTCCAGACTCCAGTGGTTCCTGCAGCTGGGAATGAACTTGTGGTTCATGAGCTGAGTCATTTGAGAAGGTAGGACAGTGAACTGAGTGTCCACCTTGGGTGACAGCTGGCTGCATGGCGATATAAGGCAAACACCTTCTGAGTTTCTGACCCTTCACTTCTCGCCTCTCGGAGCCCTCTGTGGGTGCCAGGGGCAGCCCCCAGCCCCTTGAGCCTGCAGTCCCGCTTCGAGTTTTTTCCTGGCCCCTTAGCCTGGGGGATAGACCTTTCCATCTGCCTTTAATTAAATGTGCTTTTGCTTAAGAATATGTGAAAGAGTCTCCACTTTATCGCTTATCTCATTCTTTAATTATTGGTATTGTAACACAATTGATTTCCATTCGTTTTCTTTTTTCCAACCAGAATGTGTGTGTTATGGTCACATGGCTTTTTGTGAGCTGGCCTGGGTCCATAACTGCCACTTCTAACCTCCCTTCTAAGGGGAAAAGCATTCTGCCTTTCAAACCACAGCCTTCCAAATGCACATTTGGAACACAATCCTTTTGTAAGCTGGGAACCGTCTGCATTAAAGTCTCCTGGCCCAAGCGGCCCCACAACCAAACGACATGTGGTTTAAGGCTCAAATAACAGCAGTTGATTTAAATAAAGCGAGCTAGAGCTGGGTTTCTAGCTTCTCCAGTTTCTGGCTGGTTTCGCCCAGAGAGAGGGCCTGTGAGTTGCAGCAGTCAAACAGCATCGGGTAGGGTATGGCGTGCTCCGCTCCCCGTGGGGAAATGGCACATTCCTGCTTTTAATGGTTTACCCTGCAGGTTTTAGGACTGAGTCTCTCAGTTCTGTCAAACAATTGATCTGGCAAAAGAACTCTTTTTAAAAACCAACCATGCTTTCAAGCCTGGAGTTCAGCTAGGGTCATTCTCATTTATTGAGTGCAGGGGCCCTCGCTGTGGGAAGAAAACCACATTTCAGTGCTTGGTGGGCTCTCTCCCCTCCCTCTCCTTGTTTTCTTTTTGCAGCACTTCCTTTGAGGGGGCTCATCTTTACCAAGTCAGAAGCCAGACAGCCTGTCCTAGGGAAGCCGGTCCGCACTGTCCTGACTTGAAAAACAGTCTTTTAACAAACACCTATCGGGTGCCAAAGTGCTGGGCTAAGAATGTACATATAATGTCTCATGTCATTTAATCCTCAAAATGATCCCAAGCAATAGGTACCATCACACACAGTTTGCGATCAAGATGTTGAAATTAAAAGAGATTCAATGCTTTGCTGAACATTCAGGGCTGTTTGAGCTCCCGGATCCCTCAGCTGTATTTTGGGGGTCCTGGTGCACTAGTGTTGGCTCTCAGGAGCCTGACCTGCCGTGGCTCCCTGTGCTCTTCAATTTCAGTAAGGCTGGAGACTTGCTAGCAGAGGCCTGCACCTGAGGGTAATTGCCAAGGTCACACTGCACCTCTGCTCCACCAAAGTCACATTCTTGTGAAGAAAAAACACTATATTCTTATTTCTCTTGACTTTAGATATTTGTCCTCTTGAGGGGCTTGAAGCAAGATCAGGTCTAGAAACACCTGCTGGAGGATTTTAGGTCCTTGTATTTTCTCCTTTGTTCTCTAGTGCATGTGTCTGCTGATCTCTTACCCATGACAATAGCTGAAACTGTTATAGTGCCAACCAACGCATGCCAGCCGCTTCAGGTGTATTTATTTAACCTGATAGACACACAATGAGGTAGGTGCACGTTTATTGTCCTCGTTTCACAGATAAGGATGATAAGGATTCTGGGCCATTCCTGCTGCTTGACTTTGAGTTCCCCGGCCTGGCTGGCCTCGTCTCCCGCCAGGTATGGCCAGTCCCTGGAGATGAAACACTCCTCTCAGCCCTCTACTCCTGCATGCAACGTGTTGCAGGCGCCCCTCTTTCACACTGTTTGGGACTCACGGCGCAGGATGGTTTGCATCCTCAGGCAGGACATGGCAGAGCGCCATGAGGTTTTATGTCCTGAGTGGCACACAATGCAGAACCTATCTATACACTGCTTATTTCTGGAATTTTGCCTTTAATGTTTTCAGACCACTGTTGACTGTAGGTAACTGGAGTGGATGAAAGCAAAACTGTGGAAGAGGAGAGAAGAGTGTCTGTCACTGTCCGCTGGCCACCGTGGATCTCTGAAGAGAGGACGATGCCTGCTTCTGCTGTCATCCCCACTGCCTCAGGCACGGCACGATGCTGGAGCTGGAGCCCAGCCAGACCTGGTGGGGGCTCCTGCCCTGGCCCCAAGGGCCTTGTGGAGGGAGAGCAAGGGCACAGGGCTTCCCTCAGCCCCTGCACGGGCTCCTCTGCAGGAAGAGGGCACTGTTGTCACTGCGGCCACAGCTTTTCCTTTTACTACTCATGGCAGAGGCAGTGAGAACTCAGCACTAGGTCTGTACTGCAAATAAGATGGGAGGCCTGAAATGTGCCTCAGCATAATAATCCCATGCAGTTCCGAATGAGCATGTGTTAGCTTATTTTATAGAAAGCATATACTGCTTTTATACAAGGATATATTCTTATTTCATAGGACCGTAATATTTTATATGATACACTACTTACATGGTGATAGTTTATATGATAGGATATTGTTTTATTACTTTATCATTGCTGAGACAAAACACCCGACACCCAACATTAAAGGAAGGAAGGTTTATTTGGCTTATTAGTTCATAGAGGTTTCAGTTTATAGTTGGCTCCACAGCAGGGTGGCACGTGGCTGAGCAGCATCCCTGAGGGGAAACAGTTCATGGTGGGTGGAAAGTAACAAAGCGGCCTCTTTCGGGCCCTTTCATATTCTATCTAAGCTACTGAGATCAGGGTGGGGCCAAACCAATCAGTGAACTGATTTAGTAATCACATACCCTTAATCCCAGTGTCACACAGTGTAGATCTAGTCATATCTGAAAAAGCCCCACCTATGACTTCATGAAGCTTTGGGGGACATCTAAACACAAGCCATAACAGAAGAAATATTTTAAAGTATATTGTTTTGTAGTATGACAGTCATGTGCCATATATAATGTTTTCGTCAACCATAGCTGCATGTATGTCTGTGGTGCTGTAAGGTTTTATCACCTCCCAATATCTTCATTGTCTTAACTGTCACAGTTTAAGTATAGTTAAAGATGTTCACATAATGATGAATTTGCCTGATGGTAGATCTCTTAGAATGTATTTCTGTTGTTGGTGACACATGACTGTATAATTATTTTATAATTTATGGATCGAGATGGGATACATCTTTGCCATCACTCAGAGGTGCTCTGAGGTGTCTAGGAGAAGGAAAGCAGCACAAACAGAAATGGAGAAATGGAGTATCAGTGTTTTTGGTTGGTTGCTGATTTCATCTTTTCTTTGGAAAGGATTTTAAATATTATAAAGTTCATGAATGGTTAGTTACAAACAAAAATTGGGTGTTGAGTATGTTATTCAAGTATGATTTTTCTAAAAAATTTTAATATTTAATACGTGTACAGCTACTTGTATATATTTCATTTTAGAGTAACCTATTTAGGTAGATCCTGAAGAAGGGAAATTTTAGAACACCTTGGACACAAGGCTAGAGGGTAACCAAGGAGTGGTTTGGCTTTATTAGGTCAAGGTGTGCTGAAGATCTATGGCTGTCTTGACAGTGGTCACAGTTGTAGGGATGACTTTAAGTGGTCAGCTCAGAGGACCTTTCGCCATCTTACAGGTATGTGAAGAGCTTCGTGTGGTCCCATGCTCTGGAAGGCTTGAGCCCCTGCCTTGCCTGTCCTACTGGCCCAGTGCAGTGTTTTGGAGGGAAGGTCTCTCTTTCTTTCCCTTGGTTGATGTTATATCCATACTCTAAGTAAATAGTTAAGACATTATTAACAGTAAAATAGAAAAATACCTTGTAATATGGCATCTGAGTGGAGAACCACCAAAGGAAATAGAGCTGGTAGCCTGAGTATTAAAATTTTCTTCATTTACTGAACTTGGAGTAAATAACCTTTGTTCTCTCAATCGCCTGAGAACTGGAAAGGATCTAGGCCAGCAAGGACTCATTCCCAATAAGAACTACTGAAAGGAAGATTAGCTTTTGGGCGGTGAAGCAAAGTGTGGTTTAATGCATGTTGGTGTTTGTGGTATCTTCAGGCCATGTGGTGGGGTCTCCCACAGCTGCGGGACCGACTAACCCTCCAAGTTAGAGATGTGGTGTTGATGGGGCTGAGTCCTATGAGACTGAACAATTTGTCCAGAGAGTTTGTAATACGAGAAAAGGAGGACATGGGGGAGAAAGGTTCATAGTTAAGACAATGGGGTTTAAAATCAAGCAAACTTGGTTTTAATTCTCATTATAATATACTCACTGTGTGATTTTAAGCTTTGAGGCATCTGGCTTGTTTTTTTTTTTTTTTTGGTAAATAACATCCTTGAGATATAATTGACATACCTATCATATGATTCACCCTGAAAGTTTATGATTCTGTGGTTTTTAGTGTATTCACAAAGCAGAACAATCATCACCACTCTCTGATTCCAGAATGCTTTCATCATGCAGAACCCTCAGATTCATGAGCAACCACACCCTGCTTCTGCTTCCCTTTGTCCCCTGCTGGCCACTAATCTACTTTCTGCTTCTGTGGTTTTCTATGGTGGACATTACACCTACATGGACCCCTATAATAGGTGGCATTCATGTCTAGCTTTTTAGCATAATGCTTTTGTGGAACATCTGTTTTATATTATACATCAGTACTCCATTTTTTATGGCTCAATAATACTCCATTATAAGAACATATCATATTGTGTTTACTTGTCAATTGATGGACTTTAGGATTGTTTTTATTTTTTGGCTATTGCGAATAATGCTGCTGTAAACATTTATATGCAAGTGCCTTGTGAATATTTTTAGTTCTACATTGCGTATCTACAAATGCTGTTGGCGGTTCATATAGTAACTCTGTGTTTAAGGTTTTGAAGAACTGCCAAACTGTTTTCCAAAATAGCCACATCATTTTGAACTTCACTGGCAATGTGTGAACTTCTTAGTTCACATCCTCACTAGCTGGTCTAGTGGGCATAAAGCAATATTTCACCATGGCTTTGCTTTGGGTATCCCTAACAGACAGGGATATTGAGCATCTTTGTGTGTAAATGCTGGTCATTTCAGTATCCTATTGGGAGGAGTGTCTATTTAGGTCCTCCGCCCATTTTTAAAATGTGAATCACCACTGCTTTTATTATTTTAAGGAAGAATTTATATGTTCTAGGTACCAGGCCCATATGAGATATATGCTTTTTCAAATATTTTCTCTTATTCTGTGTTTTGTTTTTTACATTTTGATAAGACTGAAGCCCAAATATTTATCTATGTTTTGTTTGCTAATGCATTCTTGATGTAATATCTAGGAAACCACTGCCTAATCCAAGTCATGAAGATTTACTCCTATCTTCCTATGTTTCTTCTAAGAGGTATATAGTTTTAGTTCTTAGATTTAGATCTTTGAGTCAATTTAATTTGTATATATGATATGAGGTAGGGATCCAATGTGGTTTTTCGTTGTTATTGTTGTTTTTGCATTCATTTATCTTATTCTGACACCATTTGTTAGAAAGACTATTCCATCACTGAGTTATGGTCTTGGCATCTTTATCAGAATTTGCTGATCAAAAATATAAGGAAATTTCTGGATTCCCAGTGCTGTTCTTCTGGTCTAGGAGTCTTTCTGTCTTATGCTAGTAACATATTGTCTTGATTAGTATAGATTTATTGCCTTTCAAAATTGAAAAGTCTAAGGCTGCCACCTTTGTCCTTATTTTGTAATATTATCTATTTCTGGTCCCTTACATTTTTATTAGCATTTACTTGGCAGTTTCTTCAAAAAGAGGCAGCTGAAATATTGGTATATTGAGAAACTATATTGAATCTGTAGAAAAATTTAGAAATATTGCCATATTTATAATATTGTCTTTTAATTCATATATATGTGGTACATATCATTTATTTAGTTCATCTCTAATTTCTCTTAATGATGTTTTGTAGTTTTCAGTATGAAAATCCTGTACTTCTCTTGTTACATTTATTCTTAAATATTTTATGCTTTTTAATGTTATGGTAAATGGAATTGTTTTCTTAATTTCAATTTGGGATTTTCATTACTATAGAAATCCAATCAATTTTTCTATACTGGTCTTGTATCCTGAGAACTTTCTGTAGTCAGTTATTAGTTGTAATAGTTTTTTTTAGTGAATTCCTTAAAATCTTTTTATGCAAACAGCTGTGTTATCTGCAAATAGAGGCAGATGTTTTACTTCTTCCTTTCAAAATTCTCATGTGCTCTTCTTTTTCTCTGCTTTCTCTCTCTTCTGTTCTCTGTCCTTTCCTATCCCTCCTCTCCTGTTCCTCTATCTCTATCTTGGATTGTTCCATCTCCGTCTTCTTCTTTCTTTTCTTTTCTTGCTTTCTTTCTATTTCTCCTTTATTTCCTTCCTTCCTTTTTCCTTACAACCAAGACTACTTTGTTGAATAAGAGTGGTAAGAGAGGACACATTTGTTTTTTCCTGACCTTAAATGGAAAGCAATCAACCATTTACCATTAAATATAGTGTTACCTATGTGGTTATCAGACTCAGAAAGCTCTCTTTTATTTCTAGTCTTTTTATCCTAAAAGGATATTTGATTTGGTCAAGTGCTTTTTAGCCTCATTTGGTATGGTTATGTATTTTTGTTCTTTATTCTGTTGATACAGTGAATTATTGATTTTCATATGTCAATTTAGCATTCCTGAAATAAATCCCACTTGTGCATAGTGTATAATTCTTTTTAATAGATCACTGGATTATTGAGAATTTTGGCATCTATATTTGTAAGGAATATTGGTTTGTAGCTTTCTAGTAATGGCCTTGTTTGGTTGTAGTACCAGAGTAATATCAGCCTCATTGAGTGAGTTGGGAAGCAGTCCCTCCTTTCTACTTTTCCTACAATTTTGCAAATGACTTGTGCTAATTCTTGAATGTTTGCTGGAACTTATCCATGAAGTCATCTGGGCTTGACTCTTTCTTCGTGAAAAGTTTTTGAAATCTGATTCAATCTCTCTATTTGCTACCAATCTCTGTGGGTCTTATATTTGCTTTTAAATTAGTTTTGATATTTTGTGTCTTTCTAAGAATTAGGTTACCTAGTTTGTTGGCATACAGTAGTTCATCATGTCCCCCTTATTTCTGGAAGGTTGGTAGTAATATCCTTCTTTCATTCCTTATTTTAGTAATTTGATTTACTCCATTTTGTTTGGTCAATCTAGTTAAAGGTTCCTTAAACATATTAATCTTTGGAAAAAATACATTTAATGGATTTTGCCGATATTTTTCTAGTCTTCATCTTATTTTCCTCTGTTCTAACCTTTATAATTGTGTTTCTTCAGCTTGCTTTAGACTTAGTTTGTGCTTTTCACTTTTTAAGGTGGAAGATTAAGTTAAATTATTGATTTGAGATCTCCTTTGCTATACTCCTTTACAATGATTTTCTTGTGAGTTACAGATTAAACATTTTGATATGTTGGGTTTTCATTTTTATTCACCTGAACTTCAAATGCATTTAAGAAATTTCTGCCATGTACTCCTTCCATGATGTGCTGTGTCACTACAGGCCCGAAGCAACAGGGTCAAGCAACCATGGACCAAAACCTCTGTAGCCATGAGTCAAAATAAGCCTTTCCTCCTTTGATATTTATTGTCTCAGGTAGTTCATTATAGCAATGGAAAATGGACTCATATAGTGAACTTATTTTTACCCTGAAGGACAAACAGGGCACAGGAAAATCTTGTTAAGGACAATTTGGAGAAATTGGGGTTCCAGGTACTCTTGTCTGTTCCAAGTGTTTGTGTCACAGAAACCACGGGCTTCTTAAGCATAGCCATTGTGTGTTGGTCATTGTTAAAACACTGGCACCTAGGACAGCATCTTGCACAAAGTAGGGACTCACGGTAAGGTTGTTGAGTGATTGATGAGTTGACTTTTAATGCTCTTAAGTGACACAGATTGGAAGATCGATGCTGCTTAGTGAGGAGCCTAGTGAGGAGAAGACAGCACAGAGTAGAGCCTGGGTCCTCTTTGACCCCTCTTTGAGGGGTAGGATGACATCTTTGGAAGAAAGGAGGAGTAGGTAGTATTTGTGGTATTATTTCCTCTTACCAGGCCTTGCTTGGGTTATACCACCTTGAGTAACCCATTGTGGCTAAGAAACTGAAATCCCCGGGAAACTGGTGGTGGTGGTGTTTGCAGACTGGTACTTGTTCCTGCTGTGGGTGTCTTCCAGTGTGGAAACAAACTCTGAAAACTACATTGTTTGATTATTCCTCAAAAGAGAGGGTGGAAAGGAGTGGGGATGAGGATATATCAAGCTTAGGCATAGCTTGCTGAGTAATGATTCTTAGTGATAGGTGAGTAGACTCAGATTGGCATGATCTATTGACTTGCCAAATCTCTGAGTCTCAAAAACTATGCCAAGGTGCTTGCTACTTTTACTGCTGTTTCTAGTCAGTTAAGTGGTTTTTTATAGATTATTTTATTATAGTTTATTTTAGGTTATATAGTTTTAGGTCTTCTTCCAGAGCTACATTTGTGTGTGGGTACACATGAGAACACATGAGTGCATGAGGAACTGCATAAGCTGACCGGTATATTTCTACTGGGGACCCAGTTACTGAAATTAAGTTATGGTGCTTTGCTCACTTCATTATATAATAGCAGAAATGAATGATTGTTTAATGAAAATGAATGATCATTTGATTCTTTTGTCTGAATATTTTAGTATTATAAAATGGTTCTTATGCTAGATTCACTTATAGTGGTAGAATAATATTTTCAGCATCCTAGTTGTACTGTACCAGTTTTGACTGGTGGATATATAAAACTGATGATAAATAACTTCTAAGCCTCTGTCTTAATAGAAGATATTCTGATGCAAATAATGGGGAATTTTGTGCTTGTAAGTGCTTTTGCCCTGATTTTAAGCTCCACTGGATCCAAACATTCTATTTTTAACCCAAGTTAACCACATTCTCCTCTATGCCATTTGTAGGCCCTGTACATATCTTATTCTTCCCACTTAGTGTAATGTATTGGAACTATTTGTTTGCATGCCATTCTCTTTTATTGTATTATGAGGCCCCTCTGGGAGGGGTCCATCCCTGTATCAGAGCCTGGCACCATTCCTCACTCAGAATAAAGTTTAAAGAGGACAGAATCACTGTGAACATTACCTAATATACCTCCTGGCTTTGTGAATATGTAATATTTACTAACTGTAAATATTAATAGTATACATTAATAGTAACTATTGTCATGGTTTATATCGATGGCCCCCAGGCCTCATGTATTTGCATTGTACATTTGTGACTGGTTCATTGTCTAGTGCTTGGATTGATGGTGTCAGTGCTACACCCTCCTAGGGGGTGGATCTGGGATGTGATGTAATGGCAGGAAGAAGGTGTGTCTCTCTGGCTGGTTTCCACTTGCTGTTTGCAGCCACCATGAACTGCGGCCCTGCCATGCGACCCTGCCTTGGAGCCAACTGAGTATGGACTGAAACCTCCAAAAACTGTAAGAAATAAACCTTTCCTTTCCCAACTTTGGGCATCAGGTATCTTGTCTCAGCAACGAATAAAAAGTAACTAAGACAGAATTTGGTACCGAGAGTGGGGTCATTGCTGTGACTATACCTGACCATGTTTTTTGAGAGGCTTTGGAAATGGCTTGTGAGCAGAGTTTGGAAAGGTTTGGACTTGTCGCCTGTATACACAGAGCTGGAGCAATTTAGGTTGTTCTGTAAAGGAGATTCTAGTCAGAGTTCAGGAAACCAGAAGGCTGATAGAAAGCCTGATGGTAAAGACCAGGCTTGCAAGGTTTCTGCTGGGAAGGAGGATTATATTGGTTGTTGGACTCCCTATGATGTGTGTTATGGCTTGGCAGAAAGTTTGTCTGCATTTTGCTCATGCCCAGAGACTTTGCCTGAGACTGAGATTAAGGGTAATGGACTGATTAATCTGGCAAAGGAAATTTCAAGGCAGTCAAACATTGAGGCTGTGGCATGGCTATTGTTGGGGGCTTTTAGCCAGCTTTATGTTG
>PVJX010049207.1:0-11173 GCA_004027295.1 Dolichotis patagonum
CTCTTCAACCACATGCTCAGGTACAGTCACAACAACAATCCCACTTCTCTGTTATCAAATTCTGTCTTGATTATTTTCTCTTCTTGCTTTTCTCATTTTCTTGAATCAAAACACCTGTCCCTAAAAATGTAGAAAGGAAAAATGTATTTGACTTGCAGTTTGTGCAGGTTTCAGTCCATAAACTTCTGGCTCCAAGGCAGGGTGTCAAAGCACTGTGACAACACTTTAAGGTAAGAGCCTGCAAATGCTGTCAAAGCAAAATGAAGGAGAGCATGCCTATTCTCCTCCTCCCTTATATTGTAAGCAGACTACCCCTGTGGTTGAGTGTAGCACTCCCAAAATCTCTGTACTCTCCTCTTGCATAGGCTAAGATATTTACAAATTATGAATCCTGCCTCCCTGTTGAGTGCCTTAGCTAAATTTGTAAACTTCTCATGTGGACACAATGTATTAACCATATCAGGTTGTGTATATCTTTTGGATGGATAGTCCTGATAAACTACATTATTTGGTCATCATACATTTGTTGGTGTGATTTAGCAAAACATGAATGCATTGTGTCAGGCCTTTATTTAGTATTTAGGTTTACTTTAGTGCCTCTAATTCAATGTTTTATTAAGTGTTTCAGGTTTTTGTATATATTTTTCTCTTTGGATTAGTTTGTCTGAGACTAGGACTCTTCCATTTCTTCAAGATTTTTTTCATTTTATTTTAATGCAATATTTGTAGTAGTCACTAGAACTATATCATGTTTATGATTTTATCTTTGTCATTTCTAAGTACAATGTTATGGATTCATTCTCTTTACTTTAATAAATTTGCTAAAAGATTTATTGTTTTTTATTGTTTTAACAAACAAAAGCATCTTTTCAATTCATTGACTCTGTATATTTTTTGCGTCAGCCTTTGAGTGTTTTCTTTTCCTTGATTTGCTCTGCGACCACGTTTTCAGATATGTGATATTAATTCTCTATATTTTTTACACTTTCTTTAGTTTCTTCTGAACTTATTTCTTGTTTATTTCTATAATGATGAGTTAGCAAACATGGAGTGATTTTGATTTCTTTGTATTTTAAGTGCAATTTGTTGAGTGACCTATTTTGTAGAAAGTTCCACGTACCCTAAGAAAGAATGTGTGCTGTGTTGTAGTAAGGATGAATATTCTGTAGATTCCTATAAAGGCTGTAGTTCAGCTCTGATTTTAAAATTTTTGTTTAGTTGATCTCATTTCTAAAATTGTGTATTTATAGCCATGAAGATTGTGTTCCTATTTATCTTTCATTAATAATGATATTAGTTTCATAAATATATCTGTCACAGCATTTAGTGCATATATATCTAACAATATTCTCTGTTCTTGAATTATTCCTCTAAATAGTTTTCCCTTTTTGATCTGTTTTAGCTTAAGATTTGTATTTTAGGAGGGTACAATTACTACCTTTGCTTGTATTCAGAGTTTTGATGCACAAAATATTGTTACTAACCATTTTTTCTCTGTATGTATCATAGTTTATTAAATAAGTTTTTTGAATGCAACAGACATTTAAATGGTTTTTAATCCAACCTGCCGATCTTTGACACTACATTGGCCAGACACTACCATTGAGAGTTATTACTGAAAGCTATTTATCTATTTCTAGCATTGGGTATTACTCTTTGATGATACTTTCATTTTGCTTCTTTTTTTCTTTAAGGAAATAAAAGATGACAAATAGTGAAACCAAGTTAAAATTCAGGTTAGTAAGAAAAAGAAAAATTATATGTATACCCAAGATAGTTAATATAGCTACACAGCTAGATTTCCTCTGTTCCTTGAAAAGAAAGTTTTGAGTTAATATTGATTAGGCAAGATAGCTTGCCTTTATCTTGTACTCTGCATAATTATTGCCAAGATACATACTTTATAAACTTTTGTCATTGATCACTTCAGTTTTTCTCTTCCTTTGTTTATGTATAAGGATTTGTTGGTGTATACATTCTATCACTATTTTTGTTTTATTGACATTTGTTACATTTTTAGTATATTTTGAGGTACTTTCAGTAACAAAGATTTGGTATTCATCAAGTTCTTCTCCTAAAACTTGCGTTTTGTACATCAATTTTGAAGGAAAGTTTTGAAGGATATTGTAATTGGTGCTAGAAGTTGTTTGTTTTATTTTTACCTTTGATTATTGGTATATTTTAGATATACACACTGATCGCAGTCATCAGAGGGAGTTTGTATCTGGGAATGATATATCATGTCTCCTCTTTTACCCCAAATTACTCTCTTCTCACACCCCTCTTTCCAACAGTGTTTACAAAAGCTTAGTTTCCTTTTATTTCTTTTTAGTCTCCATTTACTTTTCCTTTCCCTCCTCTCCATCCCTTGTTTCTCTTCACACTTGAATATTTTTTTCTGATTTCCTAATATCTGTTATAAATTTTTGGTCCTTATTTACCCATTCAATTACATGAGAAATGCAATGTGACATTTATTCATATGTTTCTGATTTATTTCTATTCACTGTATGGGAAATTATATTTTATTTTTGCTTTTTCCTATCCCACACTCCAATGCAAAGTTCCCCATTCTTTAGAAAATATTCTTTCTATTTCACATAACTTTTCATTACTTTTGTACTTATTTACTCTTTGAGTATCTCACATCAGAAAAAGCATGCAGTATTTACCAATATTTGTCTTATTTCTTTCACCTGAGACTATGATCTGTACCAAATGCATCCATTTATCTAGAAATGTCTCTAGATTATCATTCTTTATGGCTGAGTACTACACCATTGTATAATTGATTGACTCTATATTGCCCACGTCTTGGTTATTGGACATCTGTATTTTTTCCAAGATTTACCTATTAAAAATATTTACACATTAAAAATATTTGCTATGTACCTGGGTGTGCATGTATTACTGTGCCATGATGCTTTTTTATTGCTTGGGGAAGGTATCCAGAAAGTGAACAGCTGCATCAAACAGGACTTCTCATTCTAGGCATGAGAAGTCTCGGCATTGATGTCTTCCACATTGTGTGTACCAGTCTATACTTCAACCAACTGTTTAAGCTTCCTAAACCCCTCCAGCACCTGTTGTTAGTTGATTTCTTTATAAAAAGCCATTATTCATAGGTTGTCATGGAAACTCACTAACAAGAGAACGAACAACAATTCATCTTACCCTCCAGTTCTTTTTAGGTTGGTAAAAGCACTCAAGTGGGCAACCTGTAATGAGTACCACACTGATTCATTATAGCTGGGTGTTACAAGTTGACCGCCACTTGTCAAGCCACCATATAATCATTTTGGTCATTATTTGAATTTGGTAATGTATGTCAATATTGAGTGTAAGGTATCCATTTTTCCATTAGGGTTCCATAGTTAAGATGCTAGTTAATTGAAATAGATCTGGTCTAAATTCTTCAATTTACTAAGGAGCAAAGAAATTTAATTTTAATTTTATTCTAGATCTTCATTTGGAGGACAGGAAGACCCTCCAAAAGCTATTGTGGGTCTGAGCTACTGGTTTACTTTCAACTGTGTATTGGGTCTATGGTTATGTTTTCAATCTTAAATGTTCCAAAAATGTCAAATGTGTTCCTAGATAGGGCTTTTCAAAGGCAATCATTAGAATTGAAAAGCTCACAGCCAAATGCACTTTTAGGATATAAGGGTAGGTTTTAGACGGTAGATTACTGTGGATATAATCTGGTAGGGTTTATTCTTAATGTTTATTTTGTAATTTTTTAGTTGTTTTATATTAAATATAAAAAAGAGACAATATTTCAAATCAAGGTAACAGGAGAGTAACAAATGATAATATATTGGCTGCTGTTGTCTTCAAAATAGTTGTTCAGAGTACAAGATAGCAACATCAATAACTGAGAAAATATCAACAAAAACCTTTTTTAAAGTGATCTAAGAGAAATCAGTAGCATAGCTATCTTAACTGTCTCATATATACATATGTCTTAAATATTTTGCATATATATTGACTCAAATGGCAAAGAGCCTACCAAAATTCCAAATCCAAATAAATTCACTAGCAGTAACTACAAAACCAGAGGGGACTAGGTCTCTTGACTGTTAAAAAGAGGGATATATTTATTCTGCAAAGTAATAGTTGCTTTTATCCTAATCAGTCTGTCTTAGTAAAAGAACTCAACAAAACACAAAAACTTGATGATGGCATGTAAAAATTCCTCCAAAGGTTAACTTAGTCAAGGGCAACTGCTCAGAAATCTAATATTGGGTATCCTGATTACTCCTTATATCTGGGCCATTGTTAATTCTTCTTAACCTGCTATTTAGACCATATTTATGCCACCTCATAGTCAAATTTATTTCATCTCCTTTGACAGCTTTCAAATCACAAATGATTCTTTCAAAATTTGGCTATTACAAATTGTGCTGCTAAAAATATTGGTGGCAACATATCACTGTTTTAATCTGGGTTTGCAAGGAGAACGATTACAATTGCAAGGAGAACAATTACAGGACATGTACTTAATAGTGTTATTTATAATGGTCATCCAAAGAGTCAAAAACTAAGAAAATGCAGGGAATCTGTTCACAACAATAAAAACCTAGAAAATCCAGCTGAGGGCCTGGATCTCAATGCAATAAAATGCATGAGTTCAGCTGAAAGCCTAAAACCTATGAGAATGACCCATGCAAGTGTGTATTTCACAGATCTGCACTAGGAAGGTCTAAAGGTCAGTGGTGAAAGCTAGAAAGTCTATACCGGGGGGAGAAAGTTCTGTATCAGCAGGCTTGGAGATTAAAACTGGAGCCCAGAAACAACAATGAAAATCAGGACCGACGCTCCCTTGAAAAATACCACTGCCTTCATCAGTGATGGGAAAGTCTGAGCTCCTCCAGTGATGAGAACAGCAAATACATGAAGCCAGCATGACAGATTGATCCTGGTAATTAAACAGTATGCCCATTCTCCTCCAGAGCTGGGAAGAGATGCTCAAGATAAAAACTAGAACTCCCCAAAGTGAACTGCAGCCATTCTCAGTGACAAGTCCAGAACCACTCAGTCAATGGAAACAGACAATTTCATATCAGGAAACAAGTTGGGCAAGCTCCTATAGGAGAACCTGTGGTAACAAGAGAACCAACAACTCTTCTTCGACTCCAGTTGACCTTTTTATGTGGTTGGAATTTTATGTGGTTCTCCTTTTTATGTGGGTTTTATGTGGTTGGAAACAGTCCTCAGATGGGCCTTCCACACCCAGGACCATGCTGATTCAGTTCAGCTGGTTGCTCCATGTTGACCACCAGTTGTCAATCCACTGAAATACATATTAACGTTACGTAGTCTATAAACTTAACTCTAAGGCTTACACACATAGCATAGATTGTTTTTAGATGTATTCCTACATATATATCAATGATCCCTTGTGTTATAAACTAAGATAATAGCTGTTTATTGTTATGATGAACTGTTTATTGAAAACCTTTTACAGAAAACCTTTTCAAATTCTGTTTAACTCTTAAACATCAATTTCTAAGGAACAAAAAACTAGTGATGAGAACTTAAGACACCTATTATAGTAAAATATAGAAGGTTTTGCTTTTAAATCTAGTTTTGCATATTTAATCAATTGCATTTCACTATATTCAGAGCAGCATTTGTTGATACATACAGGGTTTAACTTTTTAATTACAGCCAAGTTGAATATATTTTAACAGCTGCTTTTGAAAACTTTCAAGAACAAAATCATAACATTTAAATATTTTATATACCATGTTCTCTATATAAACAAAGGAAACCCTCTTGAATGATTGAAGACAAACATAACAATAAAATTTGCATTTGGGAAATCGATCTTTAGACATATCAGTTAGCTAACAAGCTTAGTGTAATTATGTTACCAACATTAGATATTTTTTGGCTAACTGAATCTTAACCCTGGGAGCAAAGGTATTAGGGCCATATCATGAGTGCATGTTTAAATATATATAAACAATATACATATATATATATATATATATATATATATATATATATATATGAATATAAATTATATAGCTGAGTATTGATACAGGGAAACAAATTCAGCAGCAAATCATATATACCACTTAATCTGTCAAACTTCAGAGCATCTATTTTTAAATCCTGTAGAATCCTTGATACTGTCAGTCTTCATCTGTTAATGTTTTATATAATTTTAGCTACCTCAAAGACTTCTATAAATGCTCTTAACATGGAAGTCTGAAAAAGAACCAAAGACAAAAAAAAGAAAAAGAGGAAGAAGAAAGAAATTTTTGATCTCAGGAAGATTTTTCTTAAATGCAGCATCTGTAAGTGTTGTAAGTGGTTATTATATATATTAAAAATCATATGGACAAACATACTCAATAAAATACTTTTTATATTAGAGTGCACTGCCACATGTATTTGGCCAAGTTGAACTACAATTGCTCTTTGAGATTTTTAAGCTTTGTAACTACAAATAGATTTGTGAGAGCTGATTATAAGTCAATTAACAGAGATCTCCTGTAATAAGAATCAGAGGAGAAGGGTCGTGCTTGTAGCTCAGCTGCATAGCACCTCCCTGCAAGTGTGAGACTGATTTTGGTTCCTGGAACAATAACATCGAAAAAGTATCCATAGGAAAAGAACATATGCACCTGAGAAAGAAAGGACTGCTTTTAAAACAGAGCTTAGTCTGTAGGTTTGTCTTTTTGGATTCGCCAATTATATACACTTCTCATTGCTACATTATTAGCCATAGATGTTTGAAACTTGAAGATGAGATCCAAAATTTCTGTTTTGACTGTTGCATGCAACGATTGCCACCAACAGGGCAGACTGTTAAAGGTAACTTGAACTGTGTCTCTGGGTAGTGAGGCCAGGTTTGAGTGTAGAAAGGAGTCAGGATTCATACTAGGTGAAACACGGTTAGAAAAGACATCCTAGTTCTATCCCACTTGTTCTGTGCTCCATGTAAGTCATATGTTAGAATTGAATCTGTCCAGCATCAGTTATGGAGAACTGGATGTGTGAGGACATGTCTAGAACCAGGATTTTCACTCTTGCCATGCACCTGAACCCCCTTCTTCATGATCCAGTGACCCTTGGGCCATGCTTTGCTATAGATATTATTTTTTCAGACCCCTCAATAACATTTCAGAGCCCTCAGCATTATTCACACCTCTCAGTTAGCATTATTCTGTTAGAATAATGGGTGGCATGGGAAGATATTCTGGACAAAAATCACGACAATATAGAGAACTATGCTTATCCTTTATTGCTTCTTTCAGTTTAAAACTGTTGTCAAAGCCAGAAAGATGCCTAGAAATGCCTTTTTTTCTAGCAACAAGATTATCTGTGCTATATATACCAGTCATTCTGCCCTTAATATAGCATTCTTGAGGATAAGAGCAAGATAGAGTTTCAATTACAGTTCTACATAAGGGAAGAATGGTTGATCAACTTGAACTAAAATATTTCCATTTGTTTTTCAATAAGTTGAGAATGAAATATAGATCAGTTTTTTACAATATGGCTCCAAGATAAGTTAAGGTCACCCCTTCAATCTGGAATGTTTTCAAGGATGGGAAAATTTACTATTCTGGAAACTTTGTCCCAGAATCCAGCAGCCACAGAAAAGTTAATTGCCTTTGACAAACCACTGTTGTAAATTGTGATGTGTGTTTAGAGCAAGGCATTTCAGAAAGGAAACAAAAGTGACTGCATGGCACAATAACCAAAAAATAACCATTTCCAAGCCAAGAAGACAATCAAGATCAAGAGATTTCCTAGGGTGAGAATCCAGTCCTTAGCAAAGTAGACCTCCTAAAACAAAAGCTGATTTACTCTGCATGCATTGCTGAGCACAAAATTAAATGAATAATCAAAACACCTGAATTTTTGTTTTTATAACTTTTAAAAGACAGTGAGCTGCAAGATATCAAAGAGTAGATTGGACATGCTCCAACTATATTCTGTAGAGATTACTTTCTAACTTTAAGAGCTTAAACTTAGAAGTGCTAAAATCCAAGCGTTTAAAAGAGATCTATCACCTCAGGGTATAGATTGAGGCAAATAATGGCACAGAAAAAATCTGCCTTCAACTTCAAGAGCAAATAAGTCTCTGAATCATTTTTGTGCTACCTTCAAAATGTGCAAGCCTTTCTCAGAATAAAGACGAGGCTAAATTTTACTCACAATTTATTTTGAATTTTGAATTTGAAGCTTGTATTCTTTTTCCACTACTTACACACTAGTGAAGACCCATATGCTGATTTTTTCCTTTGCTTACACAGAGGAATGTTGAAAACCAGACCTAGAATGAGAAAGAACAAGGAGCTTGGTGCTTTTTTTGATAGTGAGGAGGTGAGAGAGTAAGAGAGAAAGCTAAACCTTAGGTTCCTTGGTTCAATTCCACAGACTTAACAAGTTTGCAGACAGTGTCAGCTATAATCATGTCTTCTGCACACTTTGACACAGGATACCAGCCAACAACTAGAGGTGTGTCATTGCATCAGGCAGATTGAATTTTGAAAGAAATCTTAAAGAGTAGTCTAGAAAGCTTCCCCTGAACTGAATATATTTCGTATTCCACAAATTTTGTGTTTATGGAAATAGATCCCTTTGGTGTAAACAAGGGGTTGGTGCACTCTACTGGTTCTCAGGCCCTATTTCCCACAACCTCTGGAAGATAAACTGTGTTAGGGACACTGGACAAGCAATGTGCCCTTAGGGGTGAAATGCCCAGAGACAGAGACAGATTCTCTCTCTCTCTCTCTCTCTCTCTCTCTCTCTCTCTCTCTCTCTCTGTCTCTCTCTCTTTCTCTCTCATCTCTCTCTCCCAATCTCTACAGAAAAAATGTAATAAGAGATAAACACATAAATTTTCTCCTGATATATTTAGGTATACATTTAATGAGACAATTGACTATGATTCATAACCTTAACCACGGAAAGTAAAAGTAGAGAATCTCACAATCTAAGATTGTCTCCCAACCAGTGGAGGAACAAACCAGGAAAGCAAAGAAAACACAGATATGACATTCTTCTGCATAAGTGCTGAAGGGAGATCAGACTAGACTGTCACAGTGGGTTCTAAGCGCCAATACTTTAAGAATGCAACTGCACTAGTCATCCTTTAAATGACTGAAGGAGCTCCATGTTTATAACAGGTTGTTTTATTTCCTACATAGACTAGATTCTATCTAAAATCAGTTTCACAACATTTTATAAATTCATATTTTGGTTAAAAGCGTAAAGTCTACTAGGGGAATGCAGCATTAACCTGCCTCAGTGTCACTATCCAAAATAAAACAAGCCATCTTGTAATTGCCAAAGCAAGTAATACAAGTAAATTTAGTGACTCATATGTCTGATGCAGCATATAAGAAACAGGAATACTAAACAAAGCAGATTAAGAGTGATTTAGATCCCTTCAATGCAGTTTTCATGTTCTCTACTATCATGGAACGAATTCTAAGAATGATGGAAATGAAGAGTGGGAAGGATTTTTTTGAGAGAATGAAAGCTTCTCTCTAAGAGGGACAAAAGGGGGCCTGAAAAATAGATTGTCCATCAATCTATCTTCTCAAGGGTGATTCTTGAGCAACACCATGAGGGGAGGCAGATATAAGCTCTGATAGAAGAATAATCAGTGAATGAGATTTCAACTACAGATGCCAATGTAATATTGATCCACTGGGAAATCACAAGGTGTGTATGAAATGGGCCAAGAGAATGTTGAAACTATAAGTTTACAAGTATAGTCCCTTGGGTAACACTGCTCACCTAGGGATCAAATTGGGAGCAAATCACCTAGCAAGTTCACATGGGACAGACAAGGACTGTTCTGGAAGGAGTGGGTTAAGGAGGTTTAGTCCTTCATCTCACAGTGATTGATGCCTAGTTAGAATATCAGTTGCTACTAATCATCTTTAGTGGAAGTACATGAAGGAGCAGTTTGTTTTTCTCGTGAAATCTGGCCTCCAAAAAATATGCCTCCAGCCTCAGTTGTCTTCTCCATTGACCTGATTAATAACTTACTCAGTTTTAGAAAGATAAGCCAAAAGGCACTAATGTGTGACCAGCATTTGCTCCTGTAATATGTGCAATCTTGAAGATATTCTGAACTTTGATATTGTAAATAATCATGACTATTAAAGTTATCTTTATGATTTTCCAGGAGATTCACTTATGGACATTGTTATTTTATAGAGTAGTTTGTTTATATTGGTATTAGAATGGGGAAAATAACAGCCAACCTGTTAAATGTCAGATATTCTGAGTTTATGGACTCACAACATGGGATGAACTTGTGAAAAAAAGGAAAATGTTAGGAGAGTTTTATTTGCAATTAGGAAAAGCACAGGAGCTCCTGGAATTCGAAGAGTTCACCGGACCATGTGATCACCAAGGTTATTTGTCAGAGGAAACTTATGCAGCAAAATCACAATGTGGATATGGTTACAGGAAGCTCTGTTATTTATAAATAGTATAGACCATCAGACAGGGATGGGCCTTCAAAGGAATCAGTGCAGAAAACCACAAAACTTGGCAAGCTCAGAAGAGACAGGCACACCAGTTGAGGCTCAGATCATAAGACAAAAAAAAAGCAAATACAACCACATCCTAAGTATAAGTTTCATGGATTGATATTCAAAATATTTATGGATCACCTTAATAAAGTCACGAGTCACCATGCCAAGCTCTTATAGGAAGAGTCATTGCTCTTTAAGTACACCCTCTTGCTATAGGACTCACTTCCCCATTTGTCCTTTATTTGGTCAATTTAACCTGAACAGTTAATCTGATTGGTTGACCATAGTTCTGTCCCATGTCATCCCCATCTTCCTTATAGTTTCCATGGTTTCCCCCACTAGGACACATCTTACCTCATGGTTCTGCTCTATAAATTTGCTAAAAATGACAGAGTCTTTGGCACCCTATTCATGACCGTTTCTGTCCCTCTCTCACACTGAAGCTTTCTTACTTTTAATTTTTTTTATTTTTTTTATTTAAAAGAGAATAAAACAAAAGGGGGCAGTACAGAGCAGATCAGAACAGGACAACATAGGCAACACAGTACTTTACATTAAGTCAACTGGACATCAACAGTAGCTAACACCATATCTCTTACTCTGCTATAGTTGAGCATAGTTTCAATTACAATAATATCAAACATAACACAATAGTATAA